>QLPN01006179.1:0-17732 GCA_003314395.1 Albatrellus ellisii | reverse complement strand
TCCCTATTTTTCTCTTCATTTTCCTCTATTTTCTTATGCCTCTACTGTCATAGATCTTATAATCGCTCTTGATCTATCAAAGCAATTCTCACGGTCATGCACTCCTCTTCTTTGTCTTTATCAGCCGATGATGCATATATCATCTGATCTCCAATCAGCCCATTCTATATTTAGTTATGACTCGTTCTTCTCACACTTACTGTGCATGCTCACAAATCCTTCTCACACCTGCTGCAGAGTATCACCAATCACTCTCACAGTTACTGCGGAGCCTCAGTCAGCACTGACATGTCCTCTCTATTATTAGATATGACATCATTACTATAGTTTCTCATTCTCTGGCCCTATACTGTACTGCATGGTCTGTGCATGTTCCAGGGTACTATATATACATAGGACTCCTAATGGTTTATTCTCCAGTTCTGATCATCTGGGATATCCACTAGGTACAGTACTCTCCTCTCCTCTTATTTTCTATACACTAATATATCTGGGATATCCACTAGTCTAAGCACAATTGTCCTATTTGTTGTTTTAGCTCTTTCCTCAGTTGTTTGGCTTCGACATAGTGTCAGCCTCACAATTGATCAGAACTCCCTCCCCTGCCACACCTTTCCCCTTCCCCCACTTCCTGCAGACAGGTGTTTTCACCTATAATATGTCTGCCACCCCTTTTACACCATAGGCTTCATTCACAAACCCAAACCCAAACAAGCCTGTTTCCATTGTGATCTTTTCTTCCCTCACCTGTGAGGCTCATGCTTGACAGCGAGGTCACAAGAGTAAGAGAAGGATTGATGAAGGGACGAGACAATACTTCTAAGGATGAAGTCATGCTGTATAGGTGGATATCCCAGATGTATAAAGCTAAAGAATACATGCTATAGAAGTACCCCTTATATACTAAAGAGATTGGTGCACAGACCATGTGCTGTCACTATAGGGCAGGCATATGTAAGTAAGATGTGCAGCATCTGTGAGAACTATCAGTAAGCAATGCGCAGCATTGCACAGCATCAATAATCGACTGTGAGAATATGAGTCATATGTGTACAGTAATAAGTCTGATGATGAATGGATATGAGTCATAGATGATCATGATAAGATCTACAGACGATCTGATAAGATGAGATAAGATATATTTGGTAGATCTTGAGTGATAAGATCAAAAGAAATTGTAAAATGAAAAGAAAAATAAGTACATCCTGACAAATACCCCCCTTCTAAGGACAAGACGACTTGGTGAGTATTTCTGAAACACCAGTAGAACCAAATCCTTGTTTTCCTCTATCTGTTTCATCCAATGAAACAACTTCTTTGATATCAGCAAGTGATATATGTTCAAGAATTATTTGTGCTACTTGATCTTTGATTTTGACGTTAAAATTCTCATCACCAAGATTGACAAGAAGAATTTTAATGGGTCCACGATAATCAGAGTCGATTACTCCTGCTCCTGTATGAATGGAATTTTTGACAGCCAAACCACTGTGAGGAGCAATACGTCCATAACAGTGATTCGGTATAGCCAAGGAGATTTGAGTGTTGACAAGACTTTGACCATGGGCTGGAATAATAATGTCTTCTGCACTGTAGAGATCAAGACCGGCAGCTAGTTCTGAACCATGAGTGGGTAGTGTAGCTGATTCTGAAAGTCATTTGATTGGAAGGAGACAATGTTGGATGGAGTGAATAGTGGTAGGATGTAATAAATGGAATTCTTTAACCAGTTTAGGCACATCTTTGGTAATTATGCCTGCTGGTTCCCATGAATTTTCATCTTCTGGGTAGTTTTTGTTACGAGGCACTTGCTTTGGCACCTTGTAATGCGTTTCAGTTTTTCTTTTTTCTTTTTATTTTTCTTACTTACTAGTAAAGTGTAGTATTATTACTACAAGTGTGAGCATAGCTCCAAGTACTATATTAAGACTTATCTTTTTCTCTTTATCTTTCTTTATTTATTATAACATTTACTTGCTAAGGACTATCACTATACAATTAGCAAGGACCCCCTTTTCTCGTCATTATTTACCTTTGTTTACTTCATGTTCATTTCACGCTTGTGGCTGAGCCACATACATCACATGGACGCATACTTACTGCGCAATACTGTGCAACCTTACTATACTTAGATCGCTAGTTTTGTATAAATAGTTGATAAACTGGCGGTCTTAAACCCCAGTCTTGTCAACTTCACAATCTAGGGAATCTTCCTTATACTGCGCTTGATCTAAGCTTGTTAATCACTCGCTTCACTCTCTCAGAACTAAGTCTAAGAACTCTAAGTCACTAAAACATCACTAAGACATCTTACACTCATCATTCTGGATCTTCGTATCGTTATTGGTGGAATCATCCTCATAACCATATCGTTAATCCCATTCTTCATCGTCATCAGGAACCTCTATTATGTTTATCGAACCAATATCCAAACCTTGGTTACCAGGAGTAACATTTTAGACCTTCCCTAAGACTGTCCAATAGGCTGCTCTTAGCAGTTTTTCCATTTGACAAGATACTGAGTTCTTCCTCTACTTGTCCTGCTATTGATAATCACTTCCACTTCATATTGTTCAACATTGTCTTTGATAATTGGAGGAGGAGGAGTTTTGATAATTCTTTCTGGAATATCATTTGGAGTAAAGGGAAGGAGTTTGACGACATGGAAGACAGGATGAATCTTCATTGACTTGGGAAGTGCGAGTTCATATGCATTATTTGAAAGCACTTTGGTAATTGGATAAGGTCCAAGTCTTTTGTGATCCAGTTTTCAGGTGGGTCTTCCTGTTTGTATGTTGGATGTGTCCAACCAAACTTTATCTCCAATTTGATATTTTGGTGTTACTCCTCTGTGAGTATCATAATATTTCTTCATGTCATCAGCCGCTTTCCTTAGCACTGATTCTGCATCCTCTCTTGTTTTCTTCAATCCTGCAACAAAGTTTTCTACCAAATTGATAGTGGACGTCTTGCCTGGTTTGAATCCCATATGTGGATTTTGTCCAGAATTTAAGACAAAGGGAGAATATTTTGTTGAGGCATTTACTCTATTATTGTAACAGAATTCTGCCATAGGTAGCCAGTTCATCCAATCTGACTGTTGATGATTAATGAAAATTCGAAGATATTGCTCTATCTCCTGATTGATTCGTTCAGTTTGTCCATCTGTTTGTGGATGATATGCCATGGATAATGCTGTTTTTATCCCTAACAATTTATTCAACTCCTTCATCATTTTGGATGTGAATTGTGGACCACAATCTGAAAGAATTTTCTCAGGCAGTCCATGATGCTTCCAAATATTATCTCTGAACAATCTTGCAACTCCTTCTGCCATTACATCTGATGTTGTTGCCATAGTGTGGATCATTTTTGAAAAATGATCTACTACTACTAATATCACATCATATCCTTGACTGTCTGGTAATTGAGTGATCAAATCCATTGATATGATCTGCCATGGATTAGATGGTATTTCATTCAGTGTCAGCTCTCCTTGTGGTTTCTTTGGGAATGTCTTTGTTCTTTGACAGATGTCACAACTCTTGACATATTTCCTGATGTATGCTGCCATTCCTTTCCACCAAAATGTTCTTGACACTATCTCCAGTGTCCTCCACTGTCCTGGATGTCCTGTGATTGGGGTGTCATGACATTGTTTGACAACTTCTGCTCAACAACTATCTGGGACTAGGATTTTGTCTTTGTACATGAGTAATCCTTTCTTATTTTGTCCCCATCCTGCTATGGTAGCTGTTTTGCATTTGTCTGCTGACAATTCTACCCACATCTTGACATCACCATCCTTCTCCTGTTCGTCTGCTATCCTTTGAAGGCATGGAATATTGTTTGTCAATACTGCTTGTATGTGGTTTGGTTTGGCGAAAAATTCTGGTTTTAGCAGTATGACATTTTCATTGTCATGTTCCACCCCCTCTTTATGATCTGATCATCTCAATAGAAGATTGGGTTTGGCTGAACTCTTTCCCAGTCTGTGGGAAAGGTGAAAGTTGAACCTAGAAAGAAACAGAGACCATTGAGCCTGGCAATGGTTTAGTTTCTGGGCACTCATAAAGTACTCTAGGTTTTTGTGGTCAGTGAGGATATCGACCGTACTATCTGTTCCTTCTAGATAGTGTCTCCATTGCTCCAGTGCGTGTATAACAGCCAACATCTCCTTGTCATATATGTCATAATTCCTCTCTGCCAGAGATAGACTTTTGCTGATATAAGCCACTGGGTGCCACTTCCCATCATCTCTCATCTGTGATAAAACTGCACCAGTTGCATATCCTGAACTGTCTGCTTCTACAAGGTATGGTCTATGGGGTTCAGGGAAAACGAGGACATGTTGTGAACACAATGCTGTCTTCAAATTGTTGAAGGAATCTTTTTGTTCCTGATCCCAATGCCATTTGACATCCTTTTGAAGTAGAGAGTTGAGAGGTTTGGCCAGTTTGGAGAATCCTCAGATAAAATGATGATAAAAGTTTGTGAAGCCCAAAAATGAATGAACTTCTGTAATGGAGGTTGGTAGGGGCCAATCAGCAATTCCTTGGACTTTGACAGGATCCATCATAATTTTGTCAAAGGAAATTTTGAGTCCCAAGTAATCTATTTCTGTTTTTTCAAATTCACATTTTTCTGGTTTCAAGTAGAGCTTGTTATCATGTAATATCTTGAGGACTTCTTCTACTATTTGGTGATGTTCTTCCATGGTTGCAGTGAAGATGAGGATATCATCCATATAAACCACTACTTTTCCTTTCACGATGAGTTCTCTAAAGAGATGATTCATCATAGTTTGGAATGTAGCAGGACTATTGGTAAGTCTGAAAAACATAACAAGAGGTTCGAATAGTCCTTTGTTAGTTATGAAGGCAGCCTTCCATTTGTCTCCTTCTTTGATTCAGACGTTGTTATATCCCCATCTAATATCAAGTTTGGTAAAGTATTTTGCTCCTTTGATTTTATCAATCAATTCCAAGATTAGTGGTAATGGATATGAATTTTTGATCATAATCTCATTGAGCTGACGATAATCTTGAATAGGATGTAATTCTCCTGATTTCTTCTTAATAAAGAAGAATGGCAATGCCATAGGTGATTTGGAGGGTTGGATACATCCCAATTTGAGATTCTCATCTACAAACTTTTCCAATTCTTGTTGTTCAGTAAAGGAGAGATTGTAGATTTTTCCCATATGCATCTTCGCTCCTTCTTTCAATTCAATTGCATGATCCCATATGTGTTTGGGAGGTAATTTGTCAAAGGATTCTTTGGCAAATACTGATTTGAACACATGGTACACTTTGGGAACAATATCTTCAAAGGACTTCTTGATCTTCTTCTTTTCAGCTTCTATTGCTAAGTCCTGAGAGATATTATGAATTGCTGCTTCCTTTTCATCATCTCCTATCATGATGCATAGAATCTTATCTCCTTTACATACTTCATTGTCATCTTCATCATCAACTTCTACCATGGGTGGTACTTCAATCTTTGTCTGTTCTGTCATCTTCTTCTTTCTGATTTTTCTGTCTGCGACTACTCGTATGTGACAACATCTTGGACATCTTGTGAATTTTACCGCACTGGTTTCCCAATTTATTTCTGGATTGTGGATGTTTAACCAAGTTTCACCTAGAATTAGGTTAACTTTTCCTAAACCAGTAACACAGAATGTGGTCCTTTCTGTATGGTTTTGGATTTTGATTATAAGATCCACTGTTTCTTTGATGGAACCATTTTTGTTCTTTGTTCCATCAACATTATAAACCGGTATTGAAATTGGAAGTTTCTTTGTGCTAAGTCGATTTGTTTTCACAAACTCTTCGTCAATATAGCATGTTGTTGCTCCTGAATCTACCAGTGCTTGGATAGATATCACTTGTCCATCATCAGGTTTCTTGACTTCAAGTTTGATCATGGGTAATTCTGCTCTAATTCCCATGACCACGTGCTTTTCTTTTAGAGAGGGCATACTCTCTGATGTCTCTTTCTTTTCTGTCTTTACTTCTGATGCAATGTTGTTAAATATTTCAACGGGATTGCATACATTAGCATGATCAACAGCACCATCATCAGGAGTAAGTACAGAAAAACAATTCAAGGGCAAGGTAGTGACATCTACTACTCGTCCTTTCCAAAACCCACCTCCTTTGCTATTTTCTTAATAGCTTCATCATTCAACATCTGCGAAAATTCTTCCATCATCATGCCTCTGATCTGATTGTGAATTTCATGAATTTTCCCTGTGTGCTTCTGTGGACAGTCCCTTGAGATGTGACCTTTCTCTCTGCAGTTGAAACATATGATCTCCTGTCTTCTCTGGGCTCTGTCTACATCCATGGGTACCATGTCATTGTTTGCCCTATGCGATGGAACAGAAGGATTAGTGACTGCAGTAGGAGTATTTGCATTTCAGTTGTAACAAGGTCCCCAGCTTGAGGATCCCCTGTCTGCAACCAATTGTTTGAACTCCCACATGTGTCGATCCATGCTCTGTGCCATCTGCTGCCATGCTAGATATGTGGAAGGAGGAGGATTGATATTATAGATTCTGAGGAGAAGATCCACATTGAGTCCTCTTTTGTAGCAGTCGATGAGGGCTTCATTGTCATATTTGGTTTTTGCTGCTATTAAAAGGAATTCAGTAGTGAATCCTTCTGTGGTTTTCCCTCCTTGTCATATCTTGTGTAGTGATTGTTGTGCAGTTTGGGCCTTGCCTGGGTCTCCAAATTGAGCTTGGAGTTTCATGTTGAAGTCAACCCAATTGGTAAATGGTTCTGGATATGATGGGTTATTTGGGTTGACTTCATGTAATCACTGCTTAGCAACTACTAAATTCCTCCATGCTTCCGTGCTTCCTCCTATCATGTATGACAGGGCATAAGTGATTCAATTGCTATTGACCCATGTCTTGTTTGCTGCAAATACCAAAAATAATTCCTGGATGAAGGAATCAAGTTTGTCACACTTCCCCAAGTATGGAGTAGGTGACAAAACTTTTACCTGGTGTTGGGCAAACATGTGGCCCATGGGGGCAACAGATGGGCCAGAAACATTTGTTGAAGGTTGCATTTGGATTTGGGGGGTGGATAGCATTGATGTTATTTTGGCCAACAATTTGGTTATTTTGACTAATGCGTTCCCCATTTCCAGAGTGTGATGTTGCCGCTGCTGCTGTGCTAATTTCGATTCTTCTATCTTGTGTCTCATTATCTCCAGTGTATCCTCCAAGTCCACTATCCAAGTCACCATTGGCATTATTCAGTCTGTATCATCCATCCTTTCTTCTGATGAGTCTGGTATTATGGGTGCTGGTTCTCTTGCTTGCCAATTCGAGGGACTGCTCATCTGTTGATTTCTCCCCTAAAGATGAATTGTTGGGGGATCAAATTGTAATATGGGCTGGTTCATTCCCAATAGTGAGGAAAGAAGTGCCACAGGAAGTCTTCAGGATGATCGGTAAAGTGGGGATTGTGGAGCTTGTAGAACCAGATTGCTTGCTGACAGCGATATTCAAATGCATTGCCATAATAGCAAATGAGAGCTTGAGAGGTCTGGGGACGAGTGGGTGGTGGTAGTTTAGAGGTAAGTCTGGTGTATGATTTGCCTGACCTAGTCCTCTTTTCCAAGCGGAGTATTCTCAGAATGGTGAAAATTAAAACTGTGCAAAGTGAAAACTCTTTGTACCTTTTTCAAGGGTACAAGCTGTTTAAACACAGAGTGGAAGGTGGAGGTAGGTATGTAGATACTGGTATATACATGTTACCGGTACTACAAAAGAATTCTGTGATATAGTAAAATATATAGTATCTCTGGTCTGAATGGTTGTCAGAGAGATCTTCGATGCCCCACTAAGTGGTAGACACCCTAGCACTGCTCACTGAGGCAATATAAGGCCTGGTGCTGCAGCTGAACTACAAAGAACTGGAGAACTATAACAGTACAACGCTCTCTTGAGCAAGGAGGGAGGGGAATGATGATTTTGAACATGGTATAGGATGAGGGAGGGGTGAGGTCGCTGTGAAGAGCTTTATACAATTGTGAGGCTCACACTTGACAGCGAGGTCACAAAAGTAAGAGAAGGATTGATGAAGGGACGAGACAATACTTCTAAGGATGAAGTCATGCTGTATAGGTGGATATCCCAGATGTATAAAGCTAAAGAATACATGCTATAGAAGTACCCCTTATATACTAAAGAGATCGGTGCACAGACTGTGTGCTGTCACTATAGGGCAGGCATATGTAAGTAAGATGTGCAGCATCTGTGAGAACTATCAGTAAGCAATGCGCAGCATTGCACAGCATCAATAATCGACTGTGAGAATATGAGTCATATGTGTACAGTAATAAGTCTGATGATGAATGGATATGAGTCATAGATGATCATGATAAGATCTACAGACGATCTGATAAGATGAGATAAGATATATTCTGTAGATCTTGAGTGATAAGATCAAAAGAAATTGTAAGATGAAAAGAAAAATAAGTACATCCTGACATCACCCTCCTCTCCATTTCTGTCAACACTGCAAGTGGCAGAAACATGAGAGTGAGTGTATCTGTAGCCTGTGGACTAAAGTATATGTCCCTTGCTCACCATCCTCTACTCTTCAAATCCTTGTGGGTCATTATAGTGTTCACCCCCTACACCTCCACCTCACACCTGGCAACATCCTCCACAGCATGCATGTGGTGGACACTTGGAGTCAAGTGGTTGATACACAATTGTGGATGTTCTGGGACGATCTTGTACAACCAGCAGATTCCTGGGAACTTGGTGGGTCTTCTGACAGCTCAGGGACCACCCACCCCTTCTATACACTGCCCTCATCCCCCCCACACTCACTCTAGGACAGAGCACCTCTTAGACAAAGGTCTAAGTGTAAATTTTTACTCACTCCTCCATGTCACTCATCCTTCCACCACCTGCCTTCACCTTCACCATCACCTTCTTGCCTGGCATGCACACATCATCATACAATGTCAAAACAAACCTTCAACAAACTACAAGAGGTTCCCCTTTTGGATCTTTCCTGATCCAAGATCAGAGTGGTGGAAGAATCAGGATAGAAGGTACCACATTAAGTACCCTCCTACCTTCTTCAGATCCCTGCTCTACCAATATTACAATGACCCCTCCCTTGTCCCTCCCCCTGTTCTCCTAGAGTTAGGAGCTAACCTGGACCGTGCATTTCACATCAATCCCCATCATCACTTTGCATCATACATTGCAGGGGGTCCCCAAATGTCTACATACTAGTGTAGACATATCTTTCTTCAAAATCTTCATTGTTTTTGTGTTTGTCTGCATAATCATCTGCACATTTTATTGAAGAATATAGTGCTTCTGTTTTATGACTGAGTGTGCCATCAACTTGGCATCACTCAATTATAGAAGTACTGGAACACTCATAGAAGTCATCAGACAAATCATTGGTCAAACTGTCACAAGACAACCAGTGGAACACTTGGAGCAGGAGACAGCCATCTCCCCCACAACACAGAGAAGACAGTGAAGAGCCCGAATCTCACTCGAGGAATTGATTTGCAAGCTTAGGAGATCAAGAACTGTCAACATCACAGCACTTAGAATCTGAAATTGACAGTCTTGGTACAGCCTTAGCAGCAACTCTAGTACCTCCATCTGCTCCATCTGCTCTTATGGATCAAGAGCACAAACCACCGACTTTTGGGGAGATGATGAAGATAATCGAGAAGCAGCAGAAGCTGCTAGTACAACAACAGGAAGTGATGATGAACCTGATAAACCATCTAGCATCAGGAGAAGGAGGTTCTTCTTCTGGACCAGGAATAGGCCTCCCACCCTGGGTCCACCTCCCCAAGGTTTGCGTCACAGAACCAACTCCTTTTGATGACAACAAGAAGAAATTCCAATCCTTTTTGGATCAAATTTACCTTGTCCCTTGAGCCCATCCAGAATACAAAGATGAAGACAAAGTAACGGTCATACTGTCATACATCAAAGGAGGATATGCAGAAGAATGGAAGAAGGGAATTCTACAAGACATGGAAGCTTGCAGAGTAGAACCCCACAAATATGAAGAACCATTCAAGAATTTCAATGAACTCCTAACAATGATGAAGATAACATTTGGAGATCATAATGAAGAACAAACAGCACAGCAAAAACTGATAACTATCTCACAAGGGAGTCGTCACATAGAGGAATACATCACTGAATTCCTCTTATACAAAACAGCATCTGGTTATAATGATGGTGCATTATGCACATTGTTCAAGAAAGGGATGAATCATCCTCTTCTCCAGTCCTGTTATGTTGAGATGCCTCTTCCTAGTGATTTAGAAGGATGGGTCAGAAGAGCTAGAGTTAGGGCATATGCATATCAGGATATGCAGAATTTTGAATCAACCTGGGGATGATGACAGACACAGCAGCAGCAGTATGGAGACCACAGGGGCAACAACCACAAAACTTCACCCCTCATCAATTCACTTCTACTGCAGCACCTGTAGGAGAACCCATGGACGTTGACAGAGCCAGAGGACCACACCCTCATTTATGCTTCAATTGTGGCAAAGAAGGACATTTTGCAAGAGAATGTCCCAAGCCAAGGCACCTTCAGGGGCAACAACAACAACAACAGCGAAGTGGGAACATGAGGACCCTTCAAGAGATGCATGTGCTGAATGAGGCAGACTTCTTGGCTGAGATGCAGAAGGAGTTTCAGGCATGTGGTCTTAGATTGAATGATCCAAATGGCTGAAAGAGTGGAGCACAGCAGTTGGGTTTTGGGTTGGATGGGAACTGAGCACAAGTTCACCATCCTACAACAGGTTTTCTATGCTTCAGACTGATGATACAGACATTGATCATCTCAATGCTTGTACCCAAATTTATTTAACATGCATTGTTCCATCTAGTTCTCAGTCTGAAGTGAAGCCTCAAGTGCAACAGGTTACTCCTCCTGTCAAGAAAAAGGAATATATCCAAAGAGCACTATTTGATATCACCAGTTTCCCTGAAATGAAACTCAAAATCAAAACAGTGGATACTGGAGCTGTTCTAGAAGTTGATGCTCTTCTTGATTCAGGTGCTACAGGGCTATATGTCAACAAAGAATTTGTCAAGAAAAACAACTTAAACACAAAAAATTTGGCAAAACCCATCCCTGTTTACAATGTTGATGGATCTCTCAATCAAGGAGGATTTATTGAAGAAATGATTGATTTCATCATGACTATCAATGGCCATACTGAACATGCTACTTTTGCAGTCTGTAATTTGGGCAAAAAGAATGTCCTTGTTGGTGAATCACGGTTGAAAATCCATAACCCTGAAATCAATTGGCTACAGGGAAAAATACATTTCACCAGATGTCCATGCAGATGTGAAGTACGCCTCAAAGCTGACAGACAAGTTTGGAAATCAAATAAAAAGTTGATGAAGCAACAAAATCGAACCATACATCAAGAAGCTGAAGAAAGGATCGCAGCTGAAGAAGAAGGAGATTGGATATTGATGGTTATGGTCAATCAAAAGGAAATGGAGGCATCCATTCAAAATATTAGCCAAGAACTTGCCATCGAAGCAGAAAGGAAGAAGTTGAAGAAGATGTTCGAAGACATTGTACCCAAAGCTTACCATCACTTCAAATGGGTATTTGACAAAGAAGCTTTCAATTCTCTTCCTCCAAGACATCCTTGTGATCATGCTATCAAACTTAAACCAGGCACGAAACCATCTGCTGGTAAAGTTTACAATCTTTCCTTGGACAAACAGAAACAATTGGAACTATTCATTGAAGAGAATCTCAAAAGTGGTCATATTTGTCCTTCAGGATCTCCAATGGCATCACCTTTCTTCTTTATCAAAAAGAAATCTGGAGATCTTCAACCTGTTCAAGACTATCGCAAGCTCAATGATATGACGATCAAGAATAGCTATCCTCTTCCCCTTATTTCAGAATTGATTGATCATCTTTGAGGAGCACAATATTTTATCAAGATGGACATTCATTGGGGCTACAACAATGTCAGGATCAAAGATGGTGATGAACAGAAAGCAGCCTTTGTCACAAACAAGGGTTTATTTGAATCTTTGGTTATGTTCTTTGGCCTTTGCAACAGCCCTTCCACATTCCAAATGATGATGAACCATTTGTTCTGTGGTCTTATATCTTGTGGAGTCATGGTAGTCTATATGGATGACATCTTGATTTTTACAGCAACATTGGAGGAACATCGCAGGGTCACACAAGAGGTCCTTCAAATTCTCACAGATAACAAACTTTATCTCAAACCAGAGAAATGCAAGTTTGAACAAATGTCGATTGACTTCCTTGGTTTAAAGATTTCATTCAACAAGATTGCTATGGATCCAGTCAAGGTACAGGGTATCAAAGACTGGCCAATTCCACAGAACCTTCATTATGTCCACTCATTTTTGGGCTTCTGCAATTTCTATTGTCGATTCATTCTCAGGTTTTCCAACATCACTAAACCCTTGAATGAACTCATGCAGAAAGACATCAAGTGGCATTGGGATGAAGAACAGCAGTTGGCATTCACTTGTTTACAAGATGCTGTGTGTTCTGAACCAGTTTTAGTCTTTCCAGATGAGCAATATCCATTCTGAGTTGAAGCAGATAGTTCTGGTTTTGCTACTGGTGTGGTTCTTTCACAGCTTCGACAGGACAACAAGTGGCACTCTGTTGCTTACCTCAGTAAGGGTTTGTCTCCTGCTGAGCATAACTACAATATATATGACAAGGAGATGTTGGCCATCATTCATGCTCTGGAAGCATGGCGTCACTACCTTGAATGTTCCATTCACCCAGTTCAGGTCATCACTGACCACAAGAACTTGGAATACTTCATGACAGCCCAGAAGCTTAACTGTCATCAAGCTCGTTGGTCACTTTATTTGTCTTGATTCCAAATTGATATGGTTCACAAGCCAGGCTCTACCAATGTCCACCCTGATCTCCTCTCGAGACATTCAGACCATAAGAAGGGGGTAGAAGATGACAACAAGAACGTCATCTTGCTCAAGCCAGAATTTTTCAAACCCAAGATTACCCTTGCAGCACTCAGCCCTCCTATCTTAAAAAGAATCATCAATGCTCAAAAAGAAGACCATGATTATATCATTTGGGACAAGTTGGATGCAGACTTGAGGAAAACTGCAATGTTTGTACAATGGAGTGAAGATGAAAAGAAGATGCTTTTCTATGATGGGAAAATCTACATCCCAGAAACAATGTACACTGAACTGATGAAGACCTGCCACAATTCACCACTTGCAGGACATCCAGGTTACAAGAAAACCTTGGAAATGGTTCAACAACATTTCTGGTTCCAAAACATGGCATCATATGTGGAGAAATATGTCAAAGGATGTGACCTATGCCAAAGGATGAAAACTTTCCCTTCTAAACCACAAGGAGAGTTAATGCCTAACAAAATCCCTTCATGACCATGGCAGATCATCTCTACAGATCTCATCATCAAATTGCCTGAAAGCCAAGGCAATGATTCTATTCTCATGGTCATGGATCATTTCACCAAAATGATTCATGCTATTCCAACGATGGAGATGATAACAGCAGAAGGAGTGGCATGCCTTATGAGAGATCATGTTTGGAAACATCATGGTCTTCCAGAAAAGGTATTGTCAGATAGAGGATGTCAATTTGCATCACAAGTTATGCACAAATTGAATCATTTATTGGGGATACAAACAGCAACATCTACAGCTTACCATCCCCAAACAGATGGACAAACAGAGCAGATAAATCAAGAAATCGAGCAATATTTCTGCATCTTCATTAACCATCAACAAAATGATTGGGCAAGCTGGTTGCCTATGGCAGAATTTGCTTACAATAATTGCATTCATTCAGCAACAAAATACTCACCATTCATGCTGAATTATGGACAAGATCCTTGAATGAGCCATGAACCTCATACATCTACCAAAATCGATTCAGTGGACAAGTTTGTAGCAGGACTCAAATGTATCAGAGAAGAAGCAGAGGTGTCATTGAAGAAGGCAGCAGATGATATGAAGAAGTTTTACAATGAACATAGAGGCAAAACTCCCATTTATGCCATTGGAGATAACGTTTGGCTTGAAGCCACTAACATCGACACAGGCAGACCCATGAAGAAATTGGATCACAAACATCTTGGACTGTATGAAGTACTTGAAGTACTTTCAAATAATGCATATTGACTCAAACTCCCCAAGACAATGAAGATTCATCCAGTTTTCCATGTCATCAAACTTCACCCTTTTGTCAAGGATGTCATTGTTGAAAGAGAAATTCATCCTCCTCCTCCTATCATCAAAAATGGTGTCGAAGAATATGAAGTCGAAGAAATTTTCAATAGTCATCTTTCTCATGGTAAGGTTCAATATCTGGTCAAATGGAAGGACTACCCTGCAGAGGAGAATTCTTGGGAACCTGCTTCAGTATTGATGGAAGATGTTCCTGATATGCTTAAGGGGTACCATAAAGAACATCCTCAAGCAATACATTCAGTAGCCATTTATTCCCTTTACCAGATAGAATGTTCACCAGAGATGATGGCTCAACCACATTATGCTCAATGACTTCATGAAGAAATACCCCTATCTACCCCACCAGTTCTTGATGAAGGATATGAGGAAGTACCTTTTGGTATTATTGAAGATGAAGATGACTTCACAGATGAAGATGATGACAGAGTCATTACTCCCAAATCATATGAAGACTTGAAAGAATTACCCAAGTCTTCCTCCATCATTCCTTTGTCTCCATCACTCTTTGCTGGCATTCCTTTCAAATCAATGGAAGGAGAAGAAGAAGATATTTACCATGCTTGTTCATCTCCATTTTTCACTCATTGAGACATCTTGCCTTAAGAAGGGGGTATTTGTCAGGCCACTATTATTTTCCCTATTTTTCTCTTCATTTTCCTCTATTTTCTTATGCCTCTACTGTCATAGATCTTATAATCGCTCTTGATCTATCAAAGTGATTCTCATGGTCATGCACTCCTCTTCTTCGTCTTTATCAGCCAATGACGCATATATCATCTGATCTCCAATTGGCCCATTCTATATTTAGTTATGACTCGTTCTTCTCACACTTACTGCACATGCTCACAAATCCTTCTCACACCTGCTGCAGAGTATCACCAATCACTCTCACAGTTACTGCAGAGCCTCAGTCAGCACTGACATGTCCTCTCTATTATTAGATATGACATCATTACTATAGTTTCTCATTCTCTGGCCCTATACTGTACTGCATGGTCTGTGCATGTTCCAGGGTACTATATATACATAGGACTCCTAGCAGTTTATTCTCCAGTTCTGATCATCTGGGATATCCACTAGGTACAGTATTCTCTTCTCCTCTTATTTTCTATACACTAATATACCTGGGATATCCACTAGTCTAAGTGCAATCATCCTATTTGTTGTTTTAGCTCTTTCCTCAGTTGTTCAGCTTCAACATAGTGTTGGCCTCACATGCCCCTAGTATCATGATATACTCACATCCCTGAAGTTATCAACAAGGAAGAAGAGTACTTAGGGTCTGGGTCTGGGACACTATCATGCAGTCAATTATCTATATCACTCCCTCATCATGGATTTAGCTACACTCCTTGTCTACTGCTATTTCTTAATCCTGATGTTGCTCTTTGCCATTTTAGGCCTTCTACCCATGCTCCACCTGCTGTGTCCCTTTAGACCTCCTTGAGTGGAGTATTCCAGCCTCAAGGACTGTAGTACCATTCATTGTGCTTCAATAGAGAGGAGGGGTACACCCTGTCAGGACATACAATTTTTCTTTTATTTTTTACAATTTCTTTTACTATTATCACTCAAGATCTACATGATATATCTTATCAGACTATCAGTAGATCTTATCATGATTATCTATGACTCATCTTCATTCTGTCATCAGCCCATTTACTATACAATTATGACACATATTCCCACAGTCAATTACAGAGCTTCCCACAGATGCTGCACATCCTTACTGATGCTGTGCAAGATGCTTATTGATATTTCACAGGAATGCTGCACATTCCTTTACAATAACCTGCCCTACAGTATATACATGGTCCATGCACAGGTTTCATTTAGTATATATAGAGTACTTGTACCATACTCTCTCTTCAGCTGAATACATCTGAGATATCTGTTTGTTAAGTGTGATACATCTCAAGTGTTAGCCCTTATCCCTCTTCCTTTACATGGTGTGACCTTGCTGACAAATGTTGGCCTCACACCCCAGACTCCTTAAATACAGTAGTCACATATGTCTGTTGCTCTGTCTCAGAGCCTTGTCTCCTTGGCAGTGTCCATGTAAAAGTAGGTATTCTAGTAAGTAAGTAATAGATGTCATATCATACTACACACTGCCAGACTGTTCCAGCACACAGCTGTAAAGAACATAGATCGTCAGTAACCTGTTTGCAGGTCTTACATTGATTAGCCATATGACCACTCTGTCAACATGCAAAACATCTGCCTTCCCTCCACAACCTTTCTCTTTCTTCTTCTGTAAGCTTCTTCAGATGTAGTCAGGGTATAAAAGTTTGTCAATGTCAGTCAATGTCCATGGCATTGGGATCTCTACTAGCAGGTGTTGTTCAGAGCAGCCTATTTGATGGTCTTAGGGAAGGTTTGCAATAACTATACCCCTGGTAACAAGGTAGTTATTGTGTACTTGGTAAGTGTACTAAATGTTCCTGATGACAATGAAGAATGGGGTCAATGAGATAGTGATGAGGATGATACTACTGATGACTAAATGAGGATCCAGAGTGACAAGTTTAGGATGTCATAGCAATGCTTAGAGTGACTTAGAGATCTTAGACTTAGCTCTTAGATGTCAGGCCGCTATTATTTTCCCTATTTTTTTTTTCTTCATTTTCCTATTTTCTTATGTCTCTATCATCATAGATCTTACAATCACTCCTGATCTATCAAAGTGATTCCCACAGTCATGCATTCCACTTCTTCATCTTTATCAGCCAATGATGTATATGTCATTCAATCTCTGATCAGCCCATTCTATCTTTAGTTATACTTCATTTTCTCACCCTTACTGTGCATGCTCACCAATCCTTCTCACACCTGCTGCAGAGTATCACCAATCACTCCCACAGTTACTGCGGAGCTTCAGTCAGCACTTACACATCCTCTCTATTATTAGATATGACATCATTACTGCACTTTCTCATTCTCCAGCCCTATACTGTACAGCACAGTCTGTGCACTCTTTTGGGTAGTATATATAGTGTAGTCCACTTAGTGTTTTATCCCCAGTTCTGATCATCTGGGATATCCACTATGTGCAGTACTTTCTAGTTCTTTCTTTGTCTTTCATAGCTGATTATATATCTGGGATATCCACTAGTTGAAGCACGATTGTCCTTTCTTTGTTTTAGCCTTTTCTTTAGTTGTTCAGTTTCAACATAGCATCAGCCTCACATTAGAGAATGTAGTGAGAAAGTAGCAAGCTTAGGTCAAGCACAGTTGTAGCAGGATCCCTAGATTGCAAAGTTGACAAGACTGGGGTTTAATACTGCCATGCTTGTCCCTACTTATACAAAACAGAGCATCCTAAAGATAGTACAAGTAAATTATTGAAACATGGGCAAAGTGGCAAATAGCAGATTGAATATTGTAGTGTAGAGATAGGCTTGTGAGCCCAGGTGGAGATAGATGAGCCAAG
>QLPN01006178.1:0-22793 GCA_003314395.1 Albatrellus ellisii | reverse complement strand
GGGGGGATCTATTGCTTGCTGGCAGGCTATGAGCCATATAAACACAAGTCTAGCTCCAAGACTGGAGCACAACAAACCCAACAGAGATTTTACAAATGCAGGGTCAATCATAAGGATGAATTGGAATGAGATGGAGTCCAGAAATAGAAGCAAATAAAGAGTATTATACTGTTAGGATGAGCAAAATATGGAAAGCACCAATCACACCAAAGGATGACTTTGTTGGTTTTTTCATTACCTTATGATGCTGATCACACTGTTTACTTATTAAGTATACTTATCTCTATCTCATCTTATTGGTATTTCTTTTCTCTTTATGGTTTGAGCTCCTCTTAAACTATATCTTGCTCTTACTATATCTTCTTTACCTTATCATCTTCTCACCTCAGCACTTCTGCATGTGCTGAGGTGAGTATCTCTTCTACTCCCTGAGTTCTCTTCTGACATACCTGCTCTATGCAGCTCTCTCTGTCTTCTGTGTACCCTCTACCCTCTGGTACACATCTTCTCTATCTTACAGGCATGTAAGACATCTAGACAATGGTCCCCCTCTAGCTTTAGCTTCATCTTGGCCTACAAGGCTATCTCTACCTCAAAACAATCTGTTCACTATTTATGATATTGCCCATCTTTCAACAGACTTCACAACCCAGTTACTTGGCAGGCCTCAACCAAGCCTCAGCCCTTGCATCCCATCAGTCTGCTCCTCATCAGCTGAACCCAGTCCTCTGATCTGGTGCCAAAGAAATAATGCAATTGATGCAGCTGTGGATGATTATTGCATGTGGCATGTTAATGTTGATGTCTTTGCCTGATGTCACTGATGGTCATTTTCCATTGCTACATGCATGTGGTGTTCATCAGCATGCAATTTCTTGTCACCAATATTAGTGGAGGCCTTTGACCAGGCATGTGATGATGAGTATGCAGCACTCATGGCAGAGGCTACTGCTGAAGAACAGCATGAGCAGGAAAAGCATGATGTGGAGGAGGAGTGAGCAGCATGAGAACTACACAAGATGGTGAAATAATTATGGAAGGATATGCACTGGTCTGGAGAGGGGGAAGAAGTAAAGTGCAAATACATGGATGGTGTTAAGTATCTAGTGTGGCAGATAGAGGTGATTATGTGGGAGATAGAGGTGGCATGCAAAACTAGGTGGCACATAAAGGCTCAGGTGGTGTGAGAACTCAGTGAGGCAGAGGTAGTGTGATCAATGGAATTGTTATGAGGCACTTGCTTTGGCACCTTGTAACGGTTTCTTTTCTTTTTTTCTTTCCTTTTTCTTTTATATCTTACTTACTATAAGCATAGTATTTACTACAGCTTGAGCTTAGCTCATACTTATAGTAAGGACTCTATCTCTTTCTTTATAGTACTACAGTATTTACATACTGAGCTGTGAGTTTTACTCCAAGTACTATAAAGACTTATATTTCTTCTTTCTTTCTTTCTTTCTTTCTTTCTTTCTTTCTTTCTTTCTTTATTATAACATTTACTTGCTAAGGACTATCATTACACAATTAGCAAGGACTCATCCTATTTCATCTTTATTTGTCTTTGTTTATCTCTTGTTCCACTCATGCTTGTGGCTACACTTACTTAGCCTACTATGGACGTGACTTAGTCACACGATCTTGTTGATTGCTGTGCAATCATCATTGATCTGTGAACTTTAACTACTTGTACTATCTTTAGGATGTTGAATCTAGTGCATATGCATACACACACTTTCGTTCGTCTCCCCATACATTCCCTCACCTGCTACACTGCACACATTACACATACATCCTGCTTACTACGTACATACCACACTTACCACCAATACTCCTCAGACTTCCTACAAGACCAAGCAACTCCCACTCCACTTACATTTCCGGGATGACGCGCGTCCCTCCCACTTAGGTAGTTGTTGTTCTCTACATACATACTCCGCTCCAACTCTACCATCACCATACTATATAAGATGGACACTCTACAGTATACCTCCTCAGATGTCTTTCATGTTGTCTGAGTGAGTATTCCCACTTCTACGTCTTACATTCTATCTCACTCTACCTGCAGCATCTCTCTCTACCGTGTCATGGTGCCTACTGCACCCATGACTACTATCTTTGCTGCAGATATGTTATCCTATCTCTTCAAGCTGCTAAATGCAATCACAATTATCATGGTTCTCTTTGCCTGCCCAAGCCTGCACTCACATAGGACTCTGATTTTGTATAAGTAGTTGAAAGCCTGGTGGTCTTAAACCCCAGTCTTGTCAATTTCACAATCTAGGGAATTTCCTATACTGCACTTGATCTAAAAGCTCACTACAATCTCACTTCATCCTCTAAGAACTAAGTCTAAGATCTCTAAGTCACTCTAAGCATTGCTAAAGACATCCTATACTCATCACTCTGGATCCTCATATAGTCATTGGTGGTATCATCCTCATCACTATCTCATTGATCCCACTCTTCATCATCATCAGGAACAGTTACTACATTCATCAAGCACATGTCCACCACCTTGTTACCAGGGGTATTATTATCATAGACCTTCCCTAAGACCATCCAATAGGCCACTATTAGCAGGAATGGCCAGGGATGCAAGACTCAGAGGAGGAGGCATGCAGGTCCCAAGAGGTGGAAGACGAAAAATGCATGCTGGAGGATCACAATGTGCACCTAATGGGGCAGATAGCTGTGAGTGCAGGCTTGGGCAGGCTAAGAGAACTGATGTGATGGTGATGATATTGAGCAACATAGAAGTGGCGGACAATAGGTCTGCAGCAGAGGTAGAAGGCATGAGTGCAGTAGGCACCATGACGTGGTAGTAGGAGATGCTGCAGGCAAGGTAAGAAAGAGTTATAAGATGTGGGTAAGAGGGTACTCACTCAGACAATGTGAAAGACATCTGAGGAGTGTGTATAGTAGAGTCTGTCTTATGTAGTGTTGGATAGGTAAGGTTGGAGTGGAGATGGTACAGTAGAGAACAACAACTACCTAAGTGGGAGGGACGCACATCGTCCCAGAGTATGGGGTGGAGTGTGAGTGGATGTATGTATGTAGTGATAAGTAAAGAAGTGTGTGTTGGTGACGTAGGTGTGACAAATGAAATGTACGTGCATGTAGATGCGAGATTTCAACAATAGCATCCTATGTGCTGACAATGATAATGGAAGGTGTCAGTTTTTCTATCTTGGGACACTGGTCACACTTACATATGATGTATGTTTCTCATGACCCTCATTATCTCATCCTACCTGCCACCAGCTACTTGCCATGCCAGTAGGCACATCACATGAATTTATCCATAATTGTTCCACTTTTACACATCATATGACTTTCCTGGTTTTCTTTATGGTTCAGGCTCCTCTCTAACCTTACATTGCCTTTACTATATATTGTCTTCCATCTTGTTCTGCTACCTCAGCACTCTAGCACACTGCTGAGCATCTTATCCCCTCTGCATACTTCTCTCTGTATGCCTCATTGCTTTTGTGTATCACCTCTGGACCTATTTCCTGTGGTACCTCTTGTTGGGCTTGCAAGCCTACCTTTATTATCAAATTGTCTACCTGCCATTTTCCACTCTGCTGATTTTCCCACAGAAGGTGTCAAGCCACATTTTATTCTCCTCATATTTTCCATATTTTCCTTATATTTATATCATAATAGATCCTCTCATTGCTCTTGATCTAGTAAAGTTATATATTCTGTATTTCTTTTGTTCTGTTGGGATTCATCAGCTGATGACACATCTGTCATCCAATCACCAATCAGCACAATTACAAAGTACTTATGACTCTTTTCCCACCTAATTAATAAAATTAATAAAATTGTGGACTGCAGATGCTCACTCAGCCTTCTCATGGTTGCTGCAGAGTATCACCAATCATTCTCACACTTACTGTGGACCTTACTCATTGTCATATGAGGGCCTTTGGCCATTAGTTAGTACTTGCTATATGACTGTGCAGCTCTGATGACTTCAGGAGCCTGCCCTACATTACCAGTATTATATATACCCTAGGACTCCTAGTGATATTCCCCAGCTCTATGTTGAAGATGAAGGTCAAATACCTGACCATGTGCTTACTAAACTTGCCTGTCTATCTCTTGGCTCGAAGTAGCCAACTCTCTAGACAGGAAGTAGCTGTAGTACAGCTTCACATCATATTTATGGCACTTCAGTTAACTAAGACCTGGTAGCTCAGTGCTTGGAGCACCCACCCAAAGTAATGGAGGTCCTGTTGATTTCTCTATCTATCTTATGATGCTTGCCATACACTTATGCATTAAGTATGTCTATTTCCTCTTTCATCATTCCCTTATTCTTTATAGTTTGAGCTCCTCTCCAACTCTATCTTGCTCTTACTATATCTTCTTTATCTCATTGTCATCTCACCTCAGCACTTCTACATGTTGCTGAGGTGAGTATCTTGTCTTGCTAAGAGCAGCCTATTGGACAGTCTTAGGGATTGTTCAATGTGGTACTCCTGGCAATGAGATGGTTGTAGTAGGTAATGTAAGTGTTCCTAATGATGATGAAGATAGGGATCAAAGATATAGTGATGAGCATGATACCACTGATGACTAAATGAGGATCCAGGATGATGAGTTTAGGATGTCTTAGCAACACTTAGTGGCATAGAGATCTTAGACTTAGTTCTTAGAGTTATGAAGCAAGATGAAGGCAAGCTTAGATCAAGTGCAGTATATGAGAATCCCTAGATTGCAAAGTTGACAAGACTGGGGTATAAGACCACCAGGCTTTCAACTGCTTATGCAGAACTGGGTGTTCTAAAGATAGTACAAGTATCTAAAGTTCACTGATCAACAATGATTGCATGGCAATCAATGAGATCATGTGGCTAAAGACATGTCCATAGTAAGCTCAGTAGCCACAAGCATGAAGTAAATGAGAGATAAACAAGGATAAACAAAAATGAGATGAGATGAGACCTTGCTAATTGTATAGTAATGGTCCTTAGCAAGTAAATGTTATAATAAGTAAAGAAAGAAAAGATAAAGACACTTTATAGTACTTGGAGTAAAACTCACAGTGCAGTATGTAAATACTGTAGTACAATAAAGAAAAGGGATAGAGTCCTTACTATAAGTTGGAGCTAAGCTCACAGCTGTAGTTAATACTATGCTTATAGTAAGTAAGGTAAAAAAAAGGGGGGAAAGGGAAAAGAAAAAGAAAAAGAATTATGAGGTGCCAAAGCAAGTGCCTTGTAACACTATGTCCTGTGGACTCTGTTCTGTCTCTGCATCTTGGAGATCTATATCCAATATCAAATTTTCATCAACCACTCAGTTTTTTAGTTTTTAGTTGTTGTTCAGCTTGACTATCACCTCACAGAAGGAGCATGCAGAACTGAGCAGCACAGTGGCAGCTGTGGTCAGGGGCATGGATGTGGATGCAGTCATGTCAGCACTAATACAGGTAAGTGAGCTAACAACTATATGATGAACAGAGGGCAAGAGGGTTACAGAGACTTGAACAATGTGGCAGAATACATAAACCTCCAGGTAAATGCACAACACTGAGGATAACATAAGAAACCTCCAGGCATATAGCTGTTGGAGATTACAGCAACATGTGACAGCAAACACACAACAGTGTGATGGTGCAACAGCACAAATAGCATGATGTGCCACATGGACCTCTTGTGGGACTCAGGGACAATATGGATGGACCCTTTACTTACAGAAAATTTCTCTGCATAGTTTTCTTTTCTCTCAGTCTTCTACAAAGAGAGAATGAGGTCAGTACTCTCTTGCAATGCCATTCATCTCATATTTTTTCTCACTATTTCTCCCTGAAGAATACATTTCTCATCTTTCTACAGTTGGCCATGCTCTTTCCAAGCAACCTCCTTCAATAATAGCCTGAACAAGTGGAGGAGCCTCAGGAGGATATCCTGGGCAATAGACATCTGAGGAAGAGATAGAAAGAACACATTGATGAGCATCATGTGCATGTAGCAACAGAAAATGACCATCAGCAATAACAGGTGAATACAGTGACATTAACATGCTGCACACAATAATCATCCACAGCTGCATCAATTGCACTATTGCTTTGGTGACAGAACAGTGGACTGGGTTCAGCCAATGAGGAGCAGAACTGATAGGACATATGGGCCAAAGCTTGGTCAAGGCCTGCCAAGTCACCATGGAGTCACAGGTCACAAAGTCATCCTTTATAGTATGATATTTTATTCATTTTTGCTCTAGTTGCATCTATTTCTGGATTCCACATCTCATTCCAATTTGTCCTTTTGATCAACCCTGTGTTTGTAAATTTTCTGTTGGGTTTTGTTGTGCTCTAGCCTTGGAGCTAGACTTGTAATTATATGGCTTGTTGCCTGCCAGAAATGAATAGACCCCCCCAATATTTGCCTCTCCTGTCCAAGTCTCAAGGCAAAGAGTGCTTTCCTGTCAGGCCACTATTATTTTCTCTTCATTTTCCTCTATTTTCTTATGTCTCTATCACCATAGATCTTACAATCGCTCCTGATCTATTGAAGCAATTCCCACAGTCACATATTCCATTTCTTCATCTTTATCGGCTGATAATGCATATGTTGTCCAATCTCCGATTGGCCTGTTCTATCTTTAGTTATGATTTGTTTTCTCACCCTTACTGCACATGCTCACCAATCCTTCTCACACCTGCTGCAGAGCCTCAGTCAGCACTGATGCATCCCTTCTATTATTAGATAGGACATTATTACTATAGTTTCTCATTCTCCAGCCCTATACTGTACTGCATGGTCTGTGCATGCTACAGGGTACTATATATACATAGAACTCCTAGCAGTTTATTCCCCAATTCTGATAATCTGGGATATCCACTAGGTACAGTACTCTCATCTCCTCTTATTTACTATACACTAATATATCTGGGATATCTGCTAGTCTAAGCACAATTGTCCTCATTTGTTGTTTTAGCTTTTTCAGTTGTTCAGCTTCGATGTAGCATCAGCCTCACATTTCCACTCTTCCCTATTCATGTCACATTATCAAGAAAGTACATGCACCTTGTAGGTCATATTAGCTGTGTCCATATCACATTTATAGTTGCATTGTGTTGCATCTGCATTGCATTTTATTGTGTTGCATTTATCTGCATTGTGTTTATTTCACTCTGCATTTGTTTGACATCATATATTCCCCTCACCCCAATCATGTTGCATTTCCCTAACATTGCACTTACATGTCACATTATTATGTTGCTTTATTTCCCCAAAAACCTTTCACTATCTGGTGTCTAGAGGATCTTATGGCTTGTACCCCTCAGACCTTGTTGCATTTGTGGTTGTGAACTTCCCCTTCATCCTGCTGCAACACCTATCAATGTATAGAAGAAGATACACAGTGAGAGATAGAGTGACTCAGCAAATGCTAGAAGTGCTGAGGTGGTACAATGACAGAGTTGTCAGTTTTTTATCACCTTAGGATGTTGGACACACTTATTACATACTGAGTGCATTCCTTTATATCTTATCTCATTGTTCATCTACCAGCTACTTGCTGTGTGTTATGAGGCACTTGCCTAGGCACCTTGTAATGGCTTTCTTTTCTTCTTTCTTTTTCTTTTTCTTACTTACTATAGATTCTAGTACTTGTTGAATATTTCATACACACTATACTCTTTGTTCAGCTTCACTCCACATATGTATTTCTTTACCTACTCCTTACATACATATCATCCACACCTTCCTCTTCTAACTCCTCAGACTGCACACCCACTTACATGTCCAACCATTCACACACCACATGTACTCCAGGATGATGTGCATCCCTCCTACTATAATAGTTGTTGTATTCCTTACTTATGCTCCACTTCAACTCTGCTTCACTATCACCATATAAGATGGACTACTACTGTACAAACTCCTCAGACATCTTACATCCTGTCTGAGTGAGTACTCACTTACACACATCTTATTTCTTCTCACACACCCCTGCAGTGCTCTTACTACACTGTGTCGCCCTACTGCATTCACTTTCACTCTCACTTGCTGCAGATGCTCACAGCTATCTCCCCACTCAGGGATACATTGTCCTACTTGTTGTCAATACTACTATTGTTCATTGCCTGCCCAGACCTGTGTGTACAATGGAGAGGTGGCAGAAGCAGGTGCCACAACAACAGTGTAAGAAGATAGCTGCAGGGGAGTGATCAGAAGAAGCAAGATGGGAAGTAAGGGATGTAGTCACTCAGATGCAGTGAAGAACATCTGAGGAGTTGTATAGTAAGAGGTCCATCTTATATAGTAACTGCAGGTAAGATTGAAGCAGAGAGTGGGTAGAAGAGTACAAGGATGCCCATGTATGTGAGGGATGTGTGTTATCCTGGAATAGTGAGTGGGGCAGAGTATGAGAAGTCTGGGGAGAAGGCAGACAAGATGGTAATCCAGGTGTATATGTAGAGGGTATGTAAGATGGGAGTGGGAAAGCCAAACAAAAGTTAAGGAAGAGCATACAGATATTCAACAATTGTCATGAGGAATGTCTATATCAACTATCATATTACCAGGAGTATTCAATCAATGAATCCCTAAGACTGTCCAATAGGCTGTTCTTAGCACTGTGCTGATAGGCATCTCACATGAATATATATCATACCACTCTATATCATACAACTTTGTTTTTCTTTTCTTTATGGCTCAGCCCCCTCTTTAACTTTACATCACCTCTGCTAAGAGTGGCCTATTGGACAGTCTTAGGGAAGGTCTATAATGTTACTCCTGGTAACCAAGGTTTGGATACTAGCTTGATGAATGTAATAGAGGTTCCTGATGACGATGAAGAGCAGGATTAATGATATAGTTATGAGGGTGATTCTGCCAATAATGATACGAGGGTCCAGAGTGATGAGTGTAAGATGTCTTTAGCAACGTTTAGTGGCTTTTAGAGTTCTTAGACTTAGTTTAGAGAGTGAAGCGAGTTGTTAATGAGCTTAGATCAAGTGCAGTGTAAGGAGAGTTCCCTAGATTGCGAAGTTGACAAGACTGGGGTTTAAGACTGTCAGTCTGTCAACGTATTTATACAAAGCTGACGATCTAACTATAGTACAGTTGCGCAGTAAGGCGCTGTTACGAGGCACTTGCTTTGGCACCTCGTAACGGTTTTCTTTTTTCCTTCTTCTTTTTCTTTTCTTATTTACAAGTAAAGTGTAGTATTATTACTACAAGAGTGAGCTTAGCTCCTCTTTACTTAGTAAGGACTTATCATTTCATTCTCCTCCTTTTCTTTTATAGTACTTAAGTATTTACATACTTAAGTGTGAGCATAGCTCCAGGTACTATATTAGAATTATCCTTTTCTCTTTATCTTTCTTTATTTATTATAACATTTACTTGCTAAGGACTATTACTATACAATTAGCAAGGACTCCTTTTTCTCGTTCTTATTTACCTTTGTTTATCTCAAATTCACTTCGCGTTTGTGGCTGAACCACTTATATCACATGGACATTTACTTACTGCGCCTTACTGCACATTATCATTTATTTACTGCGCCTTACTGCGCATTATTGTTTACTTACTGTGCCTTACTGCGCAACTTTACTATACTTAGATCACTAGTTTTGTATAAAGAGTTGACAAACTGGCGGTCTTAAACCCCAGTCTTGTCAACCTTGCAATCTAGGGAATCTCCTCGTACTGCGCTTGATTTAAGCTCATTAACCACTCGCTTCACTCTTTCTTTACTAAGTCTAAGAACTCGACAAACCAATAAGACATCTTACACTAAGTCAAACTGGATCCTCGTATCGTTATTGGTGGAATCATCCTCGTAACCATATCGTTAATCCCACTCTTCATCGTCATTCGGAACCTCTATTACATTCATCAAGCCAACGTTCAAACCTTGGTTACCAGGAGTAACATATTAGACCTTCCCTAAGACTGTCCATTAGGCCGCTCTTAGCAGGCGCAGTAAGTAAACAAAAATGTGCAGTAATGCGCAGTAAGTCACGTCCATGTGATGTAAGTGGCTCAGCCACAAATGCGAAATGAACATGGGGTAAACAAAGGTAAATAAGAATGAGAAATGATAGTCCTTGCTAATTGTATAGTAATAGTCCTTAGCAAGTAAATGTTATAATAAATAAAGAAAGATAAAAAGGAAAAGGATAAGTCTGTGAGGCCGACGTTTGCCAGCAAGGTCACACAATGTATGAAAAGAGGAATAAGAGCTAACAAAGGGATGAGATCACGCTTGTGCAAACGGATATCCCAGATGTATTCAGCTGGAGAGTAACTACGATACAGCTGAAGTATATATACTAAAAGATTCTGCGCACAGACCATGTATGTACTGTAGGGCAGGTGTATCATAAAGGAATACGCAGCATTCCTGTGAACGATCAATAAGCAACTTGCACAGCATCAGTAAGGATGCGCAGCACCTGTGAGAAGCTCTGTAAGCGACTGTGAGAATATGTGTCATATATGTATAGTAATCGGCCCGATGACGAATGATGAATGAGTCATACATAATCGTGATAAGATCTACATAATCTGATAAGATATCTTGTGTAGATCTTGAGCGATAAGAGTAAAAGAAATCGTATAATTAAAAGAAAAATAAATGCATTCTGACAAAGTCTAGTATAGTACTTGGAGCTATGCTCACACTCAAGTATATAAATACTTAAGTACTATAAAAGAGAAAAGAAAAGGATGAGTCCTTACTAAGTAAAGTGGAGCTAAGCTCACACTTGTAGTAATAATACTACGCTTTACTAGTAAGTAAGATAAAAAAAGAAAAAACAAACGTGTTATGAGGTGCCAAAGCAAGTGCCTCGTAACAACCTCTACTATATATCTTCCTTTGCCACACTCTACCACCTCAGCATTTCTCTCATCTGCTGAGTTTTCTCTACTCTCTCTGTGTACTCTCTCTTGTACACCTCACTCTCTCATCTTCAGATGTATCACCTATGGCCCATGGTCCTATGGCTCTCCCCCCTGGGAGTCACCTACTTGTTGCTGCTCTCATATAAACTCTTTGTCATTGCCTGCCCCAACCTGCACGTACAAGAATACAAGCAGGAAGGGTTGCACACCAGCAATCACTGATTTCCTAAAATGGAAAGTGCATACAACTGCTGCATCAAGGAACCATATGAAAGCACACCCATGATGCACACCACAGTGTTTAGGTCATTTGGGGGGCATGTCCACTGCTGAAGACAGCATGTCCCCACTCACAAGCACAAGCTGCCCTGCCACTTGTATCAGCAGATTGTTGGCATCCATTATATGCTGATGGATGTGTAGCACAGGCTTGACAGAAATGGTAGCATCAAGCTGCACTTGTACAATGGGGGCTGCAGCAGCACTGCACCTTTGTGAGCTCATACACATTCAGAACCCCACACTTGCACTCTGGGCATGTCAGATAGTCTACAAAATAGGTAATATGTTCCTTGATCTCACATGCAACTCCATACATGACTGCAGACAGTTTTTCAAAAGAACACATGTGGTATTCTTCTGATGTGCTGCTCATCCACACCACCCCCACAATTCTGCAAATTAGCCACATGATGATTCAGCCACCACATGCAAATAGACAAAGTAGTAGCAAAGGTGGTGAGATGAAAACATATCAATGAAGATCATCATGTTTTGGAAGCTGGTGCTGTACAGCATGCATTACAGGTGGTTGTGCAATGTGAGGTAGTGCACATCAGAATTGGTGAAGCACACATGCTTGTCAGTTTTTTCATTACCTTATGACGCTGATCACACTGTTTACTTATTAAGTGTACTTATCTCTATCTCATCTTATTGGTATTTCTTTTCTCTTTATAGTTTGAGCTCCTCTTCAACTCCATCTTACTCTTACTATATCTTCTTTACCTCATCATCTTCTCACTTCAGCACCTCTGCATGTGCTGAGGTGAGTATCTCTTCTGCTCTCTGAGCTCTCTTCTGACATACCTGCTCTATGCAGCTCTCTCTTTCTTCTGTGCACCCTCTACCATCTGGTACACATCTTCTCTTATCTTACAGGCCTGATCTTTCTCTCTAGTCATATATGACATCTAGACTATGGTCCCCTTCTAGCTCTAACTGCATCTTGGCCTACAAGGCTATCTTTGTCACCAAACAATCTATTTACCATTTGTGATACTGCCCATCTTTCAACAATGCTCCCCACTGCAACTCATGCACCTGAATGACTAGTGCAAGTCTTCAATATGCTGCTCCTGCCACCATCAGTAGGAGGGTTGGGAAGGTCTCAAGGGCCTTTGAGTCCACAAGGCCATATGTTTCACTTCCACATCTCATTGGCTGAGGTATCAATTTATGAACAAATACAGGTCTAGTACATGCACCATAATTGTGGAGAGTGGCAGCAGTGCTGTGACACCAATACAATTTCATGCAGGTGGCAGTATGCATTGACACAAGTATCAAATTGATCAGTACCATGACACATTGTAAGCTCATGGGCTTGACAGTGCTCTCTTTCTGATGCCACAATCATCTCTTCACATTGCTGTCTTTTTCTCTTATCCCTTGTTTCAGAGACATGACTTCATCTCAACATCTGTTTTCCTGTGTGGTTTGTGAGTCAAGGACCTGAGTATTTCCTGATTCCTCCTTTGAGGAGCAGGTTTCCACACATCCCACATAATATTCCACAAGCTCAAGGATACATGCTACAACCCTGGTAGCATATTGCAGAAATGTGTGTGTGAGCAAAAAGACACATATGGTCATATGATGCACATGGATTTCTGAGATTACATGTCAAGGTGCAGGTGGGGTATTAAAATAGGGTGAGATCAATGATGCTCAGCACACTGGACAAGTGGACATGCAGATGCCAGCCCCTGGCTTCATTTGTGACAGTAAAAGCTGAATAACCACAGTCATCAGCTTTACATGATTGGAATGAATCATGATATGTAAGACTCAGAGAGCAGCAGATGGAAAAAATGAGAGGAATGATGAGACACTTGCCTGTTACTAAGTGAAGGACCATTGTCTATAGTAGAGACAGTCACCCCTCACTTCATCACACTGGTGCCTAGCTGTCAGTATTTGAATATATCTCAAATGTCTTATCACACAGAGGTGTACAAGAAAAAGTAACTAATTTTTATATCCTAAACCCTGCATCTGCACTGCACCCACACTGCAAGATCACACAGACTGTGTTGAAATGCAGGCAACAAGGCAAACAATAGATAAAGGACTGTGGTCCTAAGGTAGAAGGGCATCTGTAAGATAGAGAAGATGTGTACCAGAGGGTAGAGGGTACACAGAAGAAAGAGAGAGCTGCATAGAGCAGGTATGTCAGAAGAGGGCTCAGAGAGCAGAAGAGATACTCACCTCAGCACATGCAGAAGTGCTGAGGTGAGAAGATGGCAAGGTAAAGAAGATATAGTAAAGGCTAAATAGAGTTAGAGAGGAGCCTGAACTGTAAAGATAGAAAGAGATAAGGATATGGAAGTATGTCCAGCATCCTAAGATAGGTAAAAATCAACATGTGGCACTCATAGTGGAGGCTGCTGCTGAAGAACAGCAGGAGTAGGAAAAGGGCAATGCAGAGGAGTGGGCAGCACAAGAACTGGATAAGGTGATAGGTGCACTATTGAAGGAATTGCTGGTGAGGCAAGACAAGAATAAGCATTGGTTTGGAAAGGTGGAAGAAGCAAACCACACATTGGCAGATCACATTGCACACCTAAGGCAGTGGATGGAGGTGATTGTGCAGGAGGTGGCAGTGGCACACAAAACTGGGAGGCATGCAGAGGTGCAGGAGGTGCAAGGATTCCACAAGGCAGAGGTAGCACAATCAACAGAATGGCTGGTGATGCAAGACTCAGAAGAGACACACAGGTCCCAGAAGGTGGAAGCAGCAAAGCACATGCTGGAAGATTACAATGTGCACCTAGTGCAGCTGATGGATGCCCTCACAATGGAAGAAAGGGCATGCAAAATGGCATGCAAAACTGAGCAGCACACAGGGGCAGACACACAAGAACAGACAAGCAGAAGCACAGGCATCCTTATGCTGGACATAGAGGGGTGCAAGAGCTGAGTGCAAACTCATGCTTGTGGTCCTTGGTGAAGTAGAATGTAGAATCACATTCTTGGTTCTCAGCTAAGTGGAGTGCAGTTGACAATGAACAGAATGAGGCATGAAGAGCAGCAAAGATGAAAGGCTGCTCTCCCAGCACCAAAGCATGCACAAACAGGCATTGAATACCTTCTGTTGTGCAAAGATGCACATTAGAGCAAAAATAGATTTCCTGGAAGATATGTGTTGGGCTGCAGTGGGTTGAATTGTGACACTGGTGGCAGAGCTGGATGAACAGGAGAACAGGCAGGAGAAAGGGAGGGGGAGAAAGGAAGAAAAAGGTGAAATGATAGTATATAGAAGATTTCTGAGTGTGCTGGCCTTCTCTATAACATGATCACAAAAGAAACAGGTGGCGATTTCTCTTTATGATCAACTGTGTGCCTTGAAAATGACTAACACACAAATACAATGCCTCTTGATACCAGAGCGCCTTATCAAGACCTCATACATCAATTAGTGACAAAATAAGGCTAGAGTAAAGACCAAACCTGGAGACTATAGTGGTTGTAGGAAAACAGTAGTAACATGGTCTGAAAATGTGCAAAGAAGAAAATAAGAAAAAGGCAGCAAACAAGCTAATAGTAAATGATACAACTGTAGAAGCAGAAAGCAGGATGGTAGCACAAACAAGAAACCAGCAAGACATGCAAGTACAACATGTACTAGCAGTTCAGCACTGACATGGGGCTGGGCTGGATGGGCAGGAATGAGGGGCCCCATAGGTCAATCCAAGAGCTTCCACCAAGAGGTTAAGGGTTCCCCTTCTCTAAGATAGAATAATGATTGATAGGTTACTACTACTTCTTCACCAAAACCTACAGCATCTTCAAGCAAGTCCAACCAAGGATCCTTGAAGATGGTTGTATGTATCAACCACAAAGCAGTGGTGTCACAGACAAGTGGAGACCTTTGGTCATAGGAGAGAGTTTGGTTATAACATTTGGCATTAAATAGGTTTCTACACATTTATGAAATGTTTTGAGTGATAGAATCATTGTTCCCTTTTGTTGAAGAGTAACAATAGGTCATGAGAGAGTTATGGTCTTCACAATTGGCATGTTATAACAATAGTTTTTTATATACCACATTTCGAGTGATATGGTAATTGTTGTCTTTTATCGAGCAATAACAGTACATCTTTGCAACTTAATATACTCATGACAGTGCAGTTGTATAATTGTCTGTGGGAAAAGCCAGGAGAACATAGATAAATCACAATGGATGCTGAGAAAGTGGTGTTGGTTTTTCACTACCTTATGATGCTGATCACACTGTTTTACCTATTAAGTATACTTATCTCTATCCCATCTTATTGGTATTTCTTTTCTCTTTATGGTTTGAGCTCCTCTTAAACTCTATCTAGCTCTTACTATATCTTCTTCACTTTGTCTTTGTCTTACCTCAGCACTTCTGCATGTGCTGAGCTCCCTCTGACTTCTGTGAACACTCCACCCTCTGGTACACATATTCTCTATCTTACAGATGTGGCAGTAGTGCCCTCTCCTCTTGTTCTGATGGGCTTTAGCCCTTCTCTCAATCTCAATCTGTTTTTGGGCTTGATGCCTACTTCATTTATGTCATGGTGTTTGCTTCCCCTAGCTGTGCTGCCCAACTTCAACAAGTGGCATATGTGATTCGAAGAGGGGATATCAACAGTTTTATTGTCCAAGTGGCATGGCATGAATGAAAGCAGACAGTGTTCCAATCTGAAAAGCATCATGGAGAAGGTCATTTGATGTCATCTGGAGCTGGAAAAGCAAATACACATGACACCACATGGTATTACAAGGCACTTGCTTTGGCACCTCGTAACACATGTTTCTTTTTTCTTTTTTCTTTTATCTTACTTACTATAAGTAAAGTGTAGTATTATTACTACAAGTGTGAGCTTAGCTCCACTTTACTTAGTAAGGACTCTCTTTTCTTTTCTCTTTTATAAGTACTTAAGTATTTACATACTTGAGTGTGAGCATAGCTCCAAGTACTATAAAAGACTTATCTTTTCCTTTCCTTTTTCTTCTTTATTTATTATAACATTTACTTGCTAAGGACTAGTACTATACAATTAGCAAGGACTCTCATTTCTCGCCTTTATTTACATTTGTTTATCTCATGTTCATTTCGCGTTTGCAGCTGAGCCACTTATATCACATGGACGCATACTTACTGCGCTTTACTGTGTAACCTTACTATACTTAGATCCTCAGTTTTGTATAAATAATTGACAGACTGGTGGTCTTAAACCCCAGTCTTGTCAACTTCGCAATCTAGGGATTTTCCTTACACTGCACTTGACCTAAGCTCATTACAAACTCACTTCACTCTCTCTAAGAACTAAGTCTAAGAACTCTAAGTCACTAAACATCACTAAGACATCTTACACTCATCACACTGGACCCTTGCATCATTATTAGTGGTATCATCCTCATCTCAATATCATTAATTCCATTCTCCATCGTCATCAGGAAACTCTATTACATGGATCAAGCACGCACTACAACCCCAGTTACCAGGAGTATCAATATAGACCTTCCCTAAGACCGTCCAATAGGCCGCTCTTAGCACATGGAGTGGTATTGCAGGTAATACTATGGATAGGGGCTGTAAGAAGCACTGATGTAATGATGTGGGAAAAAAAGGTGAGGACATCATTGTGAGTGCAGGTATGAGCCAACAAGCAAGAGAAAGAAGCAGCATGTGAGGGCGTAGTGGTAAGTGGTGCGCACTAAGGCGCAGAGTGGGGAGACATGGTACAACATACTGTATGATGCTGTAGAGCTACAGAAAGTGGGGGGCGTGGTATATGTAGTGCGCTCTGAACTGAGTTCAGGCGGAGTGTTAATGTGGGGTTGTAAGTGGGGGTGTAGTATGTGCTACACAAATGTGGGTTGTAGTGGTGTAAGTGGGTCTAGAACGGTCTAGAACATGGTAGTGAGTTAAGTAAGTAGAACATGCATCAGTAAGGACGTAAGGAAGACGTGTATAGATAAGTATAGTGAAGCTGAACAGTTACCATCGATATTTCCAACAATCATGACAAACAGAAAACAATGAAGAAAAGGCACTGTATTGGGGCCTATGAACTTGGCACACAGAATCAACAGGTGCCATCTTTTCAGGGAACTGATGCAGGGACTCCATTTGTATTGTTTTCAGGTAATGTTTGACATTAGCATATGTATTGTGATAGTGGAAGCAAAGAGTGGTAGTGAAATACATATATAGGTCACATTGACACTCATTGATTTAGACCAAAAATGCAGTATATGTGAAACACAGGTCATACATGCAGAGGGAACTTGAATAGTTCTTATCTTTATGCTGTGTCACCACTAGCTACTTATAGTAAGTGTGATAGTGCACAGACCAAGGAAGCATGTACTGTGAAACTGTGTACAGGTATGTGTGCAGGTATGCATGTGTGTACAGTATCAGATCGAAAAAGGAAGGAGCACATTACTTAAGCGTATACTCGTCAACAGTATACATGTCTTTATTGTCACAATATGTCATTCCAGACAATCCTTGAAGGGAATATAACACAATGTCTGTGCTAAAGCCATGTTTCGAACTGTGAGGTAGCAGCTGGGAAAGTCGCACAACATGTAATTAGACCATGCCAATGGACTTCCTGACAACTGTATACCCATCTGCTGCTCCGGAATATACAACACTGTCTGCAGCAACCCCTGTAGAGTAACAGAGAAGGCTACTCTTGCCCTGAGTGCAAAAAATTCAAATGCTCCACCTGAAAGGCAAAGACTTGTGAGGCAAAGGCTGACAATGCGCCGGCCATGAGTGCATCAGTGCTGTAAGGCAGGTGCTCCCGCAGGCCACCTGAGACAGTCGAAGATAACGATAACCCCGCAAAGTCCAACCGCTTTGTAAACACTCCCGTTGCCCAGTTTCCTGTAACTGTCTAAACGGCCTGTACGCCACGCTGCTCAGTCGCCGGCAGACTCGGCACTGTCTCAGCGGCCACTTCTATTCAAGTTCACCCCTCTTATATCTGTACACAATCGTGTTATGTGTGCTGTGCACAGAACTCTGCCAATGTGGCGAATGTAGTTTCATCTGACTTACGGTACCTCGGGTACAACTAGGTATCTGTCGTCTAATGTTGTCGTCGACCACTGCCACCACGCTCCGCACGGACGATCCTTTGTTGAATCAAGTCAATGACGTTGTCAAGCAACATTTACTTCTTTTATGCCAGCTGCGCCACGTTTTTATATCATGTCGCTAAGATCTCGCTGTACATTCCTTCATCACATCCTGCACAATTGTGCCATGGCATTGATTCGAGACAGAACTTTCGACTTCTCAGCCCTCGCCTATGTCCTTCTTCTTTCACATCCTTTCGTCATTGAAATACATCATGACACTGTGCTGTGCCTGGCGGATCTTGTCGATATTGGGTGTGCGTTTTGATACTGGTCTTAACGTTATAGGTTTCCGTAAACTAATATGGTCTCATGTGTCAGAAATGAATCGTTCGTATAACCACTGCACGCATGCGTCGTCTGGATCATTGTCTGAATATCGTTGTACATACTTCAGAAGCTTGTATCCGTATATTGGAACAATGACCCACACTTATTATTGATTATTGTCTTATTACCGGTAGTCCTCCTGTTCCCCATGTTCCCACGCAAATCTCGGTATATGCAGAGCATGACAACGATATCCGAACCATCTGCAATGTGGTCATATCATCTTGTAACAATAGCATTGTGGCTTCTGCAACTGTAATGTCTGCAGCAGCATACCCATGGACGCATGACATCAGTATCATGGGTCTACGTAAATACCTATTGAATACATTAACATTTCTGCTGGTGTGCGTGAGAGAACAATACCTGGGGTTTCGTGGCAAAAACGTACGGCTGAACATGTAGCCTGTGCGATGGCAACACAACACGCTAAGGCTGTTATTGTGTATGTTGGATCGGAAATCATACTACACCAACCTGCTTTTGGCATAAAGCCTCATCGTCATCCTGTCTCTGCCTTCTTCCTGTTCTTCTAAAACTCCTCCTCATCATTGACCTGGCTGGTTGGCTGTCTTCAATCCCCAGGCCCCCAGTCATCCCCAGAGGGTGTACTGCCAGTAAGACAGGCCTCAAACAGTTTGCTTGAATGTGCACAACGTCATGTGACAGAATATGTATATGGCCAGATGCCTGCACACAGCACCTTATTGGAAATCTAGCCACCAACATTTCACAGAAATGAATGTTGTTGATAGAACAAAGGTCACTCATTCCTTGTAGCTCTCTTCCTGTTATTATTGAAATGGTCTCAATTGACCATTAGTCGTACCAATGACCTTGGATTCAAGGCACTGAAATGCATTCACAAGCTTTTTCCAGTCCAAATCACAGTGCCAGATGAGTGGCACCATTTTTGCACATAACACAGTTATTAATACCAAGTGGGTCATTTTAAGGACAATAGCTGATTGTTCGATGACCATGCCCATCCTCCCTGAATGGGTCCAATGAGGATTGTGTTTTTAGCTGGGAGGCTGGGCAGGCACTCCAAGAGGGCATTATCCATGTTCACTGAGCAGACATAGACTGTGCCCTCTTGGAGCCAGTCTTTCCTCTCAGCTGAACTGCCTGAGCCTGAACACCCAGTCCAACTTGTCCTTAGTGTTTAAGAGTTCAGCTTTTTCAGCCTTGTTTGGGTCCAATTATTACAACCAGATTGGATGCCATCTACTCTTTCATCTATTCAATAGTTGTGTGTGGTTGCATATAGTTCAACAACCAGTTGTAACCTGTCTTTCTTGCGACTGGTCAATTACCAGTTCAGGTCTCACTCAGGTCTCACATCTGTGCATTGTATACACAGATATCGTGGGTATATATGTGTATGTTCATTTTTCCATCTACTTTCAAAATCCCAACAATTCAAAATAATACAAAGGCTCCTCTATGTAACACAGGAGACAGGCGAAAGCAGGGAACCACCCGTTCGATGCAAGAAAGTGTGACATCTTCGGTGCACTTAGTCTGGACAAGAACAAGCCTCCCAAAAAAATGGGAGAATTGTGCAAAGGTGTATGGAGTAATTATGTTGTCATCGTGCAAACGACGCTACAGTCATGTTCGCAAAGCATTGCCAGGGTGCATACCCCCCATAAAGCCGAACCGTTCATGAAGCCACCATTCAGATTGCACTTCGGACTTCGTGATATTGGATACGCAAGTGAATCGTTGTCGAGTCACTCAAATCATCGGACGAGAAGACGGACAAATCGCAAGGAAGGCGTTATAGCCCAGGATGGAGCGACGCGACATGTTGGTTTGATCGATGCGTTTATCAAATAGATCAGTGCTACAATACATGCTGCGACGCTGATCACGTATCCAATGGTATAGCAGAAAGACGTGTGTCGGCGCAAGTGTGCGTGCACCGGGCGCCGGCGTGGCACACAGAAGGCTCATTTATATCACCGTCTCACTACAGCCTTGTTCTTGAAGATTGCCATGATAGGTTTTTGAATTTCCGACCCAGAGAACACGTCATGGCAAGTCGATGTTCAACCGGAACAGCAAATAGAGCAGCGACGACGCGCCGCACACTGGACAGGCGGACGTGCGGACGACTTCGTTCGTGATGCAGCTGTACAAGTGCGGTGGTTAGCATAGGATGCAGGTCGGATTCAGTGGGAGCAGAGATGGAGAGAAATAGAACAATGAAAATAAAGCAAAGTAAATCAATAGAGAAGACACGAGATACTCGCCTGTTACAGAATACGTGCCCGCACATCGTTGTCGTAGGCGTGCGGCACGGATCCCGCCTACACATCCGGCAATATATGTACGATACACGATGTGCTCCGTCGCTCACGTTAGCTGTTGCTTGTGCAGGCTTTGACTGTGGTCCCACACCACCTGAAGGCGAAGCACGACCTGGTTGCATCTCCGTTCCGGTCGAGCTAAATGTACCTGATCGCGGTCTTGAAGGAGACCTTGAAGGGACTGAGGTGCTCGTTCCAGATCGCTCAACCCTCTCAGAAGTCGACTCCATGAGGCCACTCGTGACATCCCCCAGCGTCCGACTGCCAACCGACGACAATGGACTCGTAGCACGCGATACATAGTGGTGTGTAGTGACCAATGATGTTTTTGACTTCGCCGACCTCGACTCCGGGCGCAGGGGTTCCACCTTCACGGCTGCCATGGGTGTTGTGGAGTCTAATGTCGAACCTTTGCCAATGCCAATAGAGGGTGTACTGCTCCCACAACGCACTGTGGCGACGGACACAGTGGAAGGTCGCGAGGGATATATGCCTTGAGGAGAATGTACAAGAGCGGCTTGGTCCAGCCGCTCACTAGTTTTTACCTCCGACTCCGCTGCTGGGGTCTGCAACGTCGAGACATCTGCGGCGCTTGGCTTGGCTGTTTTGTCCTTTGGACGATCGTGAGGATGAATGAGTTCGGTGTGCTAGATAAAGCATTATGTTAGAATGTATGTCGCGGAAAAACATCGGACGCACAATTTTCAATTTTTCTACGTTCTCGCAACCAGTATTGCAGATCGGGCAAGTCGGATGATTCGGTGATGAAAAGAAGTGCTCTGCAAGGTCCTGGACGTACACACGCTCACCGCCGCAGAAGGAGCAGACGATTTGAGGATGTCTGGCATTATTGTGCTGTGCCTTTCAAGTGAGCTAGACGGCCATCAATCAGCAGAGGTGGATTAACCTTCTCCAAAGCATTCTGATCCTCGAATCCAATATTGCACATGCTGCAATTCGGGTGATTAGACGACAAGAGATAATGGTTGGCTATATCCTCGTTATATATTTGCAAACCTTCACAGGGTTCGCAATTAATGGGATGATGGGCGTTATCTACGTGCTTCCAAATGGAATACCATATCAGTTGGAATACTTTCGGTAGTAATAAAAAAAAAGCGCTTACACGGTCCAACCCAACGCTGTCAAAAAAGCCGAGCTTACACCGGTTGCACTTGGGATGAATAGGAACGTCTCTAAAGTGTTGTTGCAATGCATTTTCAGATCCAAAATTCCGGGTGCATACGGTGCAAGAAAATGAAGTCGTAGTGGAGGACTTATAGGTAACTTGCTCTTTGACGTGCTAGGCCGAAAGTTGTGAGTCACATACAGAGGTGACACAACTCACCCACCTGGGCATAGTCCTCCGGCTTTTCAAAGCTAGCGTAGCATTTACCACAAGTCAATTTAACACGGGCGAGGTTGTTCGTTGGCAAGGTGCCGCTGGCAACTTTCAAGCCAGAGCCAGAGGGAGACTGGTGATCTTTGTCTATATGCTGAAGACATTTAGGTGCGCGGCTGGCTCTCGTACCAAGGTCGTGTACGTACCTGCGCAAGGGAATGTTTGTCAAAAAATCCTAAATTACATTCTGTGCAGCGAGAGTGAACCGGAGAGTCTCGATAATGTTGGCGCCAAGCAGCGGTGGATCGAAAGGCGCCATTGGACCCAAGGGACCCATCAAGACAAACTGGACATGTTTTGGGGACTGTCGGTAAGCCTGATTTTGACGGAGCAGGGAGCGACGGGGCTGGATACGGGATCTCTCCGTCCCAAGTTGATATGGTATTCTGAGGAAGGGGAGGTCTAGCACCTTGGTGTAGCTTCTTCACATGCTGTTGAAGTAGTCTTGTGTCAGGAGTGCGCGCATGC
>QLPN01006172.1:616-12587 GCA_003314395.1 Albatrellus ellisii | reverse complement strand
TAAGGTAATGAAAAAACCAACACTAAGCTCACAGCTGTAGTTAATACTACACTTATAGTGAGTAAGATGAAAAAGAAAAAGAAAAGAAAAAGAAACCATTACGAGGTGCCTAAGCAAGTGCCTCATAACACTCACCCTCCCTTGACACTAAAAAAAACACTCACATTGAGTGTGATGTCCATTCCACCCTCTGACTTGATGCTCATTGTCTCATGGACATGCAACAGGCACACCATGATGTCATGTGTGTAGCCAACTGCACAATTTGTGCATTTGTAGTGGCACACAATCTCCATGGCAGTGTGTTTGACAGCCTTGCCCTTGACACTGCCAGCATTGGGCTGTGTGAGGGTATTTCTGAGAGCCTGTGTGAGGCATGCAATCACTGTTTGGTAATCACCTGCGAGATTGTACAACTTGATCTCCTTGTGCTGTGCTATGCATGTTAAGATGTGCTCATTGAGCTGCTGCACATCCTGTAGACATAATAGTGGCACTCCCTACTTGATGACACCAATCTATGGGATGTGTTGTGATGGTTGAGTTGTGTATAGACAAAGTGTGAGAGGGTATGCACAAATCTTGTGCCATGTGGTCAGAAGCCCCCAACAGATGTTGCATCTGTGCCATACACATTGATGATGCCTGACTGCAAGCTGCCCATCCACCCTACTCAGCAGACCACACAGCACAGAATATGACAGACATGTACAAATAGGTATGGGCAGGCAACAAATAGGAGTATGATTAACAGCATCATGGACAATGTATCCCCAAAAGGGGAGAGAGCAGACAGCATGTCTATGGCAGAGTAAGTGGTTGCAAGTGCAGTAGGGCGAGGCAATGTGGTTCAAGTATGCTGCAGGGAGGTGTGAGAGAAGGTATAGATGGGGTAGAAAGGTACTCACTCAGACTGGAAGTAAGATGTCTGAGGAGACTGTATGGTAGTGTCCATCTTATATAGTAGAGTGTAGGTAAGGTTGGGGCAGAGTGTATAAGTAAAGTACAACAACTACCTAATGCAAGGGGACATGTGTCATCCTGGAGAAGTAAGTGGAGTATGGATGCTCAGACATGTGGTAAGTAGTCTGAGGAAAAGAAGTGTGTGAGGTAAGGAGTACATAGGTAGTATGTAAAGTGCATTGTAGAGAGAAGCCAAATGAAAAAGTGGTAGCATGCACAAAGAATTCAACACCCCCCTGCATTTGGCACAGCAACAACAATGAGGCCAAGAGTGGTGCATTGCATCTCAAATGCAGTGCACAGTAGCAACTTGGTTAACACATTGGCAATAATAGAGGCAGAAGGGATGCAACACAGCTGGACTAGGCATTGCTTGATGCACTGCTGGACATAGTGGTGTTTGAGGTCAATATGTTTTGTCCCCTTGCCAATGATGGGGTTGTTGGCTAGGTCAACAGAGCCCTTGTTGTCACTGAACAGGGACAGTGGCAGTGAGATGGGAATGTGGAGCTCACATGTGACATTCTGGTACCAAGTGGCTTGCATTGTGGCTTGTGATAAGGTGATGTATTTGGCCTCTGTCAATGACATTGACATGATGCATTGGTGATGAGAGGACCATGAAATTGCAGCACTGTGGAGTGTGAAAATGAAAGCTCTGGTGGAGTGGCAGTCAGTGGCCAAGCCTGCCCAGTTGGAGTTGGAGTGCATGGTGAGGGCACTGGTGCAGGTGCCATCATGCTTGAGACTGAGGTGGGTGGTGCCAGTGAGGTAGCATAGGACATGTTTGGTGGTGGTAAGGTTTTCTGGTGTGGGGTTCACAGAATACCTTGCAAGCATGTTGACTGTGAAGGTGATATTGGGGCATGAGACAATAGCTGCATACATGATACTGCCAACAACTTGCTGGTAGATAGACCAGGTGGCAGCACTTGCAGTACCATCAAATGGGACAAGTTGTGATGCAAGTGGCAGGGGAGTATGCACAGGGTTGCACCCAGCCATTCTGAAGTGAACCACAATGCCCATAATGTACTGCAATTGGCATATCAGGAGCATTCTGTGTGTGCAGTCATGGGTTATCTCAAGCCCCAGATATGTTGAAGTTTCACCTAGGTCAGTCATTTCAAATGCAGCTGCCAGTGTGCATTTGAGTTCAAGAACTTCAATGAGGTCACTCCCAAAAATGGTGATGTCATTAACATAGAGGGCTAGGAATAAGAAGGGGTCCCTGCCACATTTAATGTACAATCCAGCATCAGATTGGGTAAATATAGATTGAGTTCACCAAGGCATCTGTCTATCTTTTTGTTCCAGAGTTGTGCAGCCTGTTTAAGGCTGTATATTGACTTGTGAAGTTGGCAGACCTTGTCAGCGAGGTCTGGAATTTCAAAACCATGGGGTTGTGCCATGTAAAGTTCTTCCTCAACATCCCCATTGAAGAAGGCACTCTTGATGTCCATTGAGTGGATGTGCCAGTCATGCACAGCAGCTAAGGCAAAAAGATAGCAAAAAGACTCAAAATGCATGACAGGGGAGAAGACCTCCTCATAATTGACTCTGTGGACTTGCTTGAAGCCATTTGCAATGAGTCATGCACAGTATTGACCATCATTAATACCCATTTGTTTGGGATCATGATGTGACCTGGGGGGAGGTCTACTAGGGACCATGTGCTCATATTGTTGAGCATGCTGAGCTTGTATTGGCACACCTCCTCCCAGTCTGCAGCTTGTGGTGACACATGTGCTTCTCACAGCATGAGTGGGTCACCTGAGATGGCCATGGTGGCAAGAAGTGTGGAGAGAGAGGGGCCAGTGCCAGGTGTGGTGAAGTAGTTGTCATCCTCATCCAAGGAGTCCTGTAAGATGTCAGCATACATTCATTCACTGTATGTGCTTTTGCCATAGTGGGCAGGCAGTCTCATGGAGTGAGTGGAACAACATGAGGGCAGAGTGGGCATTATAGGCTCTGTGATGGCTGGTGTACCAGTTGGCAATGATGGTGGAGGTGCTGGTGTCACACAGCTCAGCATTGTAAAGATGGGTTTGGGCTCACCTGACAAAGCAGCATGACATGTGCATCCATGGCCAGTGTCCATGTTGTACCCAGCACATGGTATGACAATGCCAGGAGTGTGGTCCAAGAAGTGTGTAGCACATGTTTGTGTTGGTATTGGTGGTGTGACTGAGGGCAGAGTTGTTTGCACAGGAGAGGGCAGGAGGAAAGAGCAAGGAAGACAATGAGGATAGATTGCATGGTGGGTGGGATCAGGCAGAGGAAGAGGGGGAAGAGCATAGCCAAGATATAGATGACACCAGACATGATGTCACAGAGTGGTAAAAGAGATGCTTTCCTAAGAGTGGAAAGACTTAGAGAAGAAGCTAAGACAATGAGGGGGAAAAGTAGATAAGGAGATGAAAGTATAGAGTTATAGTGGAGCTACAAATAGTATGACAAAGACATAACTAGAAAGAGAAGAAAGAGCACAGCTGAGAGCAAGAAGACAATAGAGCAGAGCCATAAGACATAAGAGAGGAGTTAGACAAGATAAGAGCAGAGCCACAGAGAGATAAGACAAGATGTGAGAGATATGATAAGAGGTAGATAAGATAGGGATAAGATTTGAGATAGAGAAGTATAGTGAAGGAACTGCTCAGTGGTGACAAAACTAGATGAAATCCAACAAGAGTAACTGGCAGGGCTGATCCATGTATACAAGGAGGCAATGTGGGTGTTGCAGGTGGCACCAGTGGTACTATTGGTGTTGGTGTGTCCATGGCTGAAGTGTTTGCAGTAGGGGCAGTAGGAGTGGCAGGTGCTGCATGGTCTATGTTGTCATCTGCATCAGAGTCAGTAGAATCTGAACTTGTTGAGGTGTTGTTGGTGGGCGGAGGTGAAAGCAGAGTAGTCAGAGGAACAGGCCTTGCAGGAAGAGGTTGCAGTTGAAGTGGAAAGTTGGATTCATTGAATATGGCATTGCAGGATACAACCATCCTGTGGGTTGCACAATCCCAAAAATGCCATGCCTTGGAGCCTGGTTCATACCCAATAAATACCATTGGTTTTGTGTGTGTGTGAGGCCGACATTTGCCAGCAAGGTCACACAATGTATAAGGAAAGATGAAAGGGCTAACAAGAGGGATGAGATCACACTTATGCAAACGGATATCCCAGATGTATTCAGCTGGAGAGTAACTACAATACAGCTGAAGTATATATACCAACGAGAATCTGTGCATGGACCATATGTGTACTGTAGGGCAGGCGTATCATAAAGGAATGCATAGCATTCCTGTGAACGATCAATAAGCAACTTGCACAGCATCAGTAAGGATGCGCAGCATCTGTGAGAAGCTCTGTAAGCGACTGTGAGAATATGTGTCATATCTGTACAGTAATCAGGCCAATGATGAATGATGAATGAGTCATATATAATCACAATAAGATCTACATGATCTGATAAGATATCTTATGTAGATCTTGAGTGATAAGGATAAAAGAAATCATAAAAATGAAAGAAAAATAAATGTGTCCTGACAAATACCCCCTCTTTTAGGGTGAGACGACTTGACGAGCATATGCAATTCCAGAGGAACCGAATCCTTGTTCTCTACGATTGGTGTTTTCCAATGATTGGACTTCAGAGACATCGGCAATAGAAATATGTTTGAGAATTAATTGAGCAATACAATCACCAGTAGTGATTTTGAAATCTTCAGTGCCAAGGTTTACAATGAGTATTTTCAATGCACCTCTATAGTCTGAATCGATGACACCTGCACCAATATGGATAGAATTCTTAACAGCCAGACCACTGCAAGGCACAATACAGCCATAACAATGATCTGGTATAGCTAAGGTGATTTGGGTGTCAACCAATTTTTGACCATGTGAAGGAATAATAATTGTTTCAGCACTGTAAAGATCTAATCCAGCAGCATGCTCTGATCCTCGTGTAGGTAATTTTGTGATGTCTGAAAGTCGTTTGACTGGTATTGAACATTTTTGAATAGTGTGTATTGCGAGGGGATGTTTCAAATGGCATTCTTTAACCAGCTTTGGTACATCTTTGAGAATATGTGTGGCTGGTTCCCAGGAATTTTCGTCTTCTGGATAATCTTTCCATTTGACAAGATACTGAATTTTCCCTTTGTGTTTTCGACTATTCAGAATAGTTTCAACTTCATATTGTTCAATACTGTCTTTGATGATTGGAGAAGGAGGAGTTTTCACGATTCGTTCTGGAATTTCGTTTGGAGTGTAGGGTAGTAGTTTTGTGATGTGGAAAACAGGATGGATTTTCATGGATTTGGGTAATGTCAATTTATATGTGTTATTTGACAATACTTGTTCGACGGAATATGGTCCAAGTCATTTATGATCCAATTTCTTTGTAGGTCTTCCTGTTTGAATATTTGTCGCATCTAACCAAACTTTATCTCCAATGTTGTATGTTGGTGTTGCTCCTCTGTGAGCATTGTAGTATTTTTTCATATCATCAGCTGCTTTTCTCAGCGCTGATTCTGCATCATCCCTTGTCCTCTTCATTCCTTCCACAAAATTTTCTACCAATTCGATAGTGGACGTCTTGCCCAATTCAAAACCCATTCGAGGATTTTGTCCAGAGTTAATCATAAATGGAGAGTATTTGGTTGAGGCATTGACTCTGTTATTGTAGCAAAATTCTGCCATTGGTAGCCAATTCATCCAGTCCGATTGTCGATGATCAACAAATATTCTAAGATATTGTTCAATTTCTTGATTGATTCGTTCTGTTTGGCCATCGGTTTGAGGATGATATGCTGTAGACAGAGCAGTCTTTATGCCTAGTAGTTGATTTAACTCTCGCATCATTTTGGAAGCAAATTGTGGTCCTCGATCTGATATGATCTTTTCAGGAAGTCCATGATGTTTCCAAATGTTGTCTCTGAACATCCTCACTACTCCTTCTGCGGTTATGTCTGACATTGTTGGCATGATGTGTATCATTTTAGAAAAATGATCAACAACCACGAGTATTGAGTCGTATCCTTGGCTTTCGGGTAATTGTGTGGTGAGGTCTGTGGATATGATTTGCCATGGATTTGATGGTATTTCATTTGGTGTCAATTCACCTTGTGGTTTCTTTGTTATCGTTTTTGTTCTTTGACAGATATCACAACTCTTGATGTATTTTCCAACATATCCAGCCATTCCTTTCCACCAAAATGTTCTTGACACTAACTCCAGTGTCCTCCATTGTCCAGGATGTCCTGTGATTGGGGTGTCATGGCAGTATTTTATGACTTCTGCTCTGCAACTGTCAGGGACCAGGATTTTGTCTTTGAACGTGAGTAATCCTTTTTTATTCTGTCCCCATCCTGCTATGGTTGCCATTTTGCATTCATCTGCTGATAATTCTGCCCACATTTTGACATCTCCATCTTTCTCCTGTTCGTCTGTGATCTTCTGAAGGAGTGGAATATTGTTCACCAAGACTGCTTGTATGTGGTCTGATTTGGTGAAAAATTCAGGTTTAAGTAGTATGACGTTCTCATTGTCATGTTCCACCCCCTCTTTATGATCCACTCATCTCAAGAGGAGATTGGGTTTGGCTGAACTCTTTCCCGGTCTGTGGGAAAGGTGAATGTTGAACCTAGAAAGAAAGAGAGACCATCGAGCCTGGCGATGGTTCAATTTCTGGGCACTCATAAAGTACTCTAGGTTTTTGTGATCTGTGAGGATCTGGACTGGACTATCTGTTCCTTCTAGATAGTGCCTCCATTGTTCCAATGCACGTATAACAGCCAACATCTCTTTGCCGTAGATGTCATAATTTCTCTCTGCCGGTGATAGTCCCTTGCTGATGTACACCACTGGATGCCACTTCTCATCATCTCGCATTTGTGATAAAACTGCTCCCATAGCATAACCCAAACTGTCTGCTTCTACAAGGTAGGGGCAATTGGGTTCAGGGAAAACCAAAACAGGTTTAGAACATAGTGCTGTTTTGAGGTTTTCAAATGATTCCTGTTGTTCAGAGTCCCAGTGCCATTTTACGTCTTTTTGTAGAAGAGAATTGAGTGGTTTTGCTATGTCTGAAAATCCTCTGATAAAATGCCAATAGAAGTTTGTGAAGCCTAGGAAGGAGCAGACTTCTGTGACTGAGGTTGGAATTGGCCATTCTGCAATGCCTTGGACTTTGACAGGGTCCATCATGATTTTGTCAAAGGATATTTTAAGTCCAAGGTAGTCAATTTCTGTCTTTTCGAAGTCACATTTTTCTGGTTTCAGATATAACTTGTTATTGTGTAATATCTTCAGCACTTCTTCCACTATGATCCTGTGTTCTTCAATCGTCGCCGTGAAGATAAGGATGTCATCCATATAGGCCACCACTTTCCCTTTTGCTATCAACTCTCTGAAGAGATGATTCATCATCGTTTGAAATGTAGCGGGACTATTGGTAAGTCCAAAGAACATAACAAGAGGTTTGTACAATCCTTGATTTGTGATGAAGGCAGCCTTCCATTTGTCTCCTTCTTTGATGCAAACATTGTTATAACCCCATCTGATGTCGAGTTTGGTGAAGTATTTGGCCCCTTTGAGTTTATCAATTAATTCTGAGATGAGTGGTAATGGGTAGGAATTCTTGATGGTAATCTCATTGAGATGTCGATAATCTTGGATCGGATGTAGTTCTCCTGATTTCTTTTTGATAAAGAAAAATGGAGAAGCCATGGGTGATTTAGAAGGTCTAATTCGTCCTGATTTCAAGTTTTCTTTGATAAACTTCTCCAATTCTTTTTGTTCAGTAAATGAAAGATTGTAGATCTTCCCCATGTGCATTTTTGCATTTGGTTTCAATTCGATTGCATGATCCCAGGTTCGTTTGGGGGGTAGTTCATCAAATGATTCTTTTGCAAAGACTGATTTGAAACCATGGTATGCTTTGGGTACTATATCTTCAAAAGATTTCTTGATCTTTCGTTTCTCTGCTTCTATTGCTAGATCCTGAGATATGTTTGATATCGACACTTCCAATTCAGGATCTCCAACCATGATGCATAGTACTTTGTCCTCTTTCTCTACCGCATCTTCTTCTTCATTGTCAACTTCTTTCAATTGAGGAACTTCCTTCTTCTTCTTCTGTTTGTGTTCCTTTCATTCTGCAACTACTCTGACGTGACATCTTCTTGGACATCTCGTGAATTTTACTTTTCCTGTTTCCCAATCTATTTCTGGATTGTGGATTTTTAGCCATGTTTCTCCAAGGATCAAGTTGACTTTTCCTAATCTGGTGACACAGAATGTAGTTCTTTCCATGTGATTTTGAATTTTGACTATTAAATCCACTGTTTCTTTGATAGAACCTCATTCATTTCTCGTTCCATCAACATTGTAGACTGGAATGGTGATCGGGAGTTTCTTTGTGACTAGACGATTATTTTTGACAAATTCTTCATCTACGTAACAGGTTGTTGCTCCTGAATCTACCAAAGCTTGGATAGTAATCACTTGTCCATTGTCTGGTTTCTTGATTTCTAATTCTATCATGGGTAATTCTGTTTGTGTTCCCATGATAACGTGCTTTTCTTTTTCTAGAGAGGGCATACTCTCTGATGTCTTCTTTTCAGTCTTTTCCTCTGATGCAATGTGATTAAATATTTCGACTGGATCACATACATTGGCGTGGTCAACAGCGCCATCATCTGGAATAAGTACTGAAAAATGATTGGACAATGTAGCAACATCTACTACTTGTCCCTTCCAAAACCCGCTTCTTTAGCGATCTTCTTTATCACTTCATCATTCAACATCTGTGCAAATTCCTCCATGGTCATACCCCTAATCTGCTCATGAATGGTACGTAGTTTCTCTTTCTTCTTCTGAGGGCAGTCACGAGATATGTGCCCTTTTTCTCTGCAATTGAAGCAAATGATTTCACGATGTCTTTGCGTGCGATCTACATCCATTGGTACTGTTTCATTGCTAGCCTTGTGGCTTGTTCCAGAAGGATTAGCGACATTGCTTTGAGTGTTGGCATTTTGGTTATATCTGGGTCCCCAGCTTGAGGATCCCCTATCTGCAACCAATTGCTTGAACTCACGCATATGCCGATCTGTACTCTGTGTCATTTGCTGCCATGATAAGTACATGGTAGGAGGAGGATTGATGTTGTAAACTCTTTGTAGCAGATCCATGTTTAATCCTCTCTTGTAGCAATCGATGAGTGCTTCTTCATCATATTTTGTCTTTGCTGCTACTAAGAGGAATTCTGTGGTGAATTCTTCTGCTGTTTTTCCTCCTTGTCGTATTTTATGTAGTTGCTGCTGTGCCATCTGTGCTTCATCTGGATCACCGAATTGTGCTCACAATTTCATGTCAAAGTCCATCCAGTTGGTAAAAGGTTCTGGATATAAGGGATTGTTAGGATGGACTTTGTGCAATTGCTGTTTTGCAACTATGAGATTTCTCCAGGCTTCTGCGCTTCCTCCTATCATGTATGATAAGGCATATGTAATTCTGTCGCTGTCCATCCACATTTTGTTTGCTGCAAATACAAGAAATAATTCTTGTATGAAAGAGTCAAGTTTGTCGCGCTTCCCCAAGTATGGAGTAGGTGATGAAACTTTTACCCAGTGTTGGGCAAACACATGGCCCATGTGGGCAGCAGTGAGGCCAGAGATATTTGTCGAAGGTGGCATTTGGGTTTGGAGGGTGGATAGCATCGATGTTATTTTGGCCAAGGATTTGGTAATCTCAACCAATGCATTCCCCATTTCCAATTGATGAGTTTGCTGTTGTTGCTGTGCCAATTTCGACTGCTCTATCTCATGTCTCATTATCTCCAAGGTATCCTCCAGATCCACTATCCAAGTCGCCATAGGCATTATTCGGTTGTTGTCCATCCTTTCTTCTGATGAATCTGGTATTATCAGTGCTGGTTCTCATGCTTGCCAATTTGACGGACCGCTCATCTGATGATTTCTCCCCTAAAGATGAATTGTTGGGGGAGCGAATTGTAATATGGGCTGGTTCTTTCCCAGTAGTGAGGAAAGAAATACCACGGGAATTCTTCAGGATGAGTGGTGTAATATGGATTATGGAGCTTGAAGAACCAGATGGCTTGCTGTCAGCAATATTCGAATGCATTGCCATAGAAGTGGATGAAAGCTTGGGAGGTACAAGGTTGTGTGGGTGGAGGTAGAGAGGAAGTAAGTCTGGCGTATGATTTGCCTGACCTAGTCCTCTTTTCTGAGCGAAGTATTCTCAGAATGGTGAAAATAAAACTGCACGAAGTGAAAACTCTTTGTTCCTTTTTCAAGGGAACAAGCCTTTCAAACGCAGAGTGGAAGTGGAAGTAAAGTAGTTGTACTAAGTACTAAAACTACTACAAAAGAGATCTTTTGATAAGGTAAAAGTTATAGTATCTCTGGTCCAAACAGTTGTCAGAGAGATCTTTGATGCCCCACTAATTGGTAGACACCCTAGCACTGCTCACTGAGGCAATGTATGGCCCAGCGCTGCAGCTGAACTATGAAGAATTTCAAACACTATAACAATACAACACTCTCTTTGAGTGAGGAGGGGGGGGAGAGGATGTGTGAGGTTGCGAGTGAAGAGAGCTGAATACAATTGTGAGGCTGATGTTTGCCAGCAAGGTCACACAATGTATAAGGAAAGATGAAAGGGCTAACAAGAGGGATGAGATCACGCTTATGCAAACGGATATCCCAGATGTATTCAGCTGGAGAGTAACTACAATACAGCTGAAGTATATATACCAACGAGAATCTGTGCATGGACCATATGTGTACTGTAGGGCAGGTGTATCATAAAGGAATGCGTAGCATTCCTGTGAACAATCAATAAGCAACTTGCACAGCATCAGTAAGGATGCGCAGCATCTGTGAGAAGCTCTGTAAGCGACTGTGAGAATATGTGTCATATCTGTACAGTAATCAGGCCAATGACGAATGATGAATGAGTCATATATAATCGCGATAAGATCTACATGATCTGATAAGATATCTTATGTAGATCTTGAGCAATAAGGATAAAAGAAATCGTAAAAATGAAAGAAAAATAAATGCGTCCTGACAGTGTGACTCCATCTTTGTGTGCCAGTCAGCAGGCATAGCCACATAAGCAAGGCACCCAGATACTCATAGATACAAAATGTCTGGCATGTGACCACCAGACCATAGTTGGGATGTGTAAGACGGCAGTCCTACATATCTATTTAAGAATGGGAGCATGGTTGTTAGTTAAAATTTCCATGTGGTTTTTCTCGCTTACCTGACTCCGCTCCAATTGTGTGCGTGGCAGTGCAGCACATGTGTGGCGCAGTGTGCCAGCACAGCGCAGCAGCGCGTCTGGCTTTTTTACAACCGCTCACGCTGCATGCACTGGCTGCTCACCATGGCCATGGCACCTGAGCCCCTATACTGCATGTGTTGGCTGCCCACCACCACCATGTGCTGCATAGGCTGGCCGATCACACCTCAGCCTTCACCCCCACACTGCATGCACTGGCTGCTCCCCACTGCCACATGCTCCATGTGCTGGCTGTCGAACATTGTCATCACACCTGGACCCCTATGCTGCATGTAGTGGCCATCACCACCACCATGTGCTGCATAGGCTGGCTGGCTATTTTTATCATTATAACAAAAAGCAGGAGCTAATTTATTTACTCTCCCCACAGACTATACTGAAACAGCATGCAGTCCCCTCTACCTGCCTGCGCGGCCGCCATCCAAACAGCACACCACATGTGGCCCAGTACCACACCCCCACCACGGTGCACCTGACAGGCACTGCGCTGCCCCCAGCTGCGCATGTCGTGGCAGCAGTGGCAGTGGTGGCATCGTGGGGCAGCTCGAACCGGTATGTCCTTTTCCTGTGCCTACCTGTGTGCCCATGCCGCTGCTGTGTCAACAGCCTGCGGTCTCCTACCACCTGCGCCACCACTGTACAAACAGCAAGCCATGTGCAGCCCAGTACCACACACATGTGCACG
>QLPN01006165.1:0-10980 GCA_003314395.1 Albatrellus ellisii | reverse complement strand
CTTCTCTTGTCCTCTTCAATCCTTCAACAAAATTTTCTACTGAATTGATAGTGGATGTCTTGCCTGGTTTGAATCCCATTCTTGGATTTTGTCCAGAGTTCAACATGAATATTTGGTAGAGGCATTAACCCTGTTGTTATAACAGAATTCTGCCATAGGCAACCAATTCATCCAGTCTGACTAATGATGGTCTACAAAAATATGGAGATATTGCTTGATCTCTTGGTTAATTCTTTCTGTTTGACCATCTGTTTGTGGATGATATGCTGTGGATGGGGCTGTCTTGATGCCTAGTAATCAATTTAACTCCTTCATCATTTTTGAAGCAAATTGAGGACCCTGATCAGATAAAATCTTTTCAGGTAGTCTGTGATGCTTCTAGATGTTGTCTCTGAACAATCTCACTACACCTTCTGCAGTTATGTTGGATGTAGTTGCCATAATATGGATCATTTTGGAAAAACGATCAATGACCACTAAGATTGAATCATATCCTTGGCTATCTGGTAGTTGTGTGATAAGATCTGTGGAGATGATTTGCCATGGATACTTTGGTATTTCATTTGGAGTCAATTCTCCTTGTGGTTTTTGTGTGATCGATTTTTGTTCTTTGACATATGTCACAACTTTTGACATATTTCCCAACATATGCTGCCATTCCTTTCCACCAAAATGTTCTTGACACTATCTCCAGTGTCCTCCATTGCCTTGGATGTCCTGCGATTGGGGTGTCATGGCATTGTTTGACAACATCTGCTCTACAGCTATCTGGAACAAGGATTTTATCTTTGTATGTGAACAATCCCTTTTTGTTTTGTCCCCAACCAGCTATTGTAGCTGTTTTTTGCTTTGTCTGCTGACAGTTCTACCCACATCTTGACATCTCCATCTTTCTCTTGTTCATTAATACTGCTTGTATGTGGTTTGGTTTGATGAAAAATTCAGGTTTAAGCAGTATGACATTCTCATTGTCATTTTCCACCCCTTCTTTATGATCTGCTCATCTCGAGAGGAGATCTGGTTTGGCCAAACTCTTCCCCAGTCAATGGGAAAGGTGAAAGTTGAACCTAGAAAGAAATAGAGACCATCAGGCCTGGTGATGGTTCAACTTCTGGGCACTCATAAAGTACTCTAGGTTTTTGTGATCTGTAAGGATCTCAACAGGACTATCTGTTCCTTCTAGATAGTGTCACCATTGTTCCAATGCACATACAACAGCTAACATCTCTTCATCATAGATGTCATAATTTCTCTCTGCTGGTGACAATCCTTTGCTGATATATGCAACCAGGTGCCACTTCTCATCATCTCTCATCTGTGACAGTATGGCTCCAGTAGCATATTCTGAGCTATCTGCTTCTACAAGATATGGGTGATTGGGTTCAGGAAAGACTAAAACAGGTTTAGAACATAACACTGTTTTTAGGTTTTCAAAGGAGTCTTTTTGTTCCTGATCCCAATGCCATTTGCTATCTTTTTGTAAAAGAGTATTCAGAGGTTTTGCTAGATCAGAGAATCCTTGAATAAAGTGATGATAGAAGTTAGTGAAACCTAAGAAGGAGTGAACTTCTGTGACAGAGGTTGGTGTAGGCCATTCAGCTATCCCTTGAACCTTGACTGGGTCCATCATGATTTTGTCAAAGGATATTTTGAGGCTGATGTAGTCTATCTCTGTCTTTTCAAAGTCACATTTCTCAGGTTTCAGATATAGTTTGTTGTCATGTAGTATAGTGAGGACTTCTTCAACAATGAGGCGATGTTCCTCCAATGTTGCAGTGAAGATGAGGATGTCGTCCATATAGACTACTACTTTGCCCCTAGTGATGAGTTCTCTGAAGAGATGGTTCATCATGGTTTGGAATGTTGCAGGGCTATTGGTGAGTCCAAAGAACATAACAAGCAGTTCAAATAGTCCTTTGTTTGTAATGAAGGCAGCCTTCCATTCGTCTCCTTCTTTGATTTGAACATTGTTATATCCCCATCGTATGTCGAGTTTGGTGAAGTATTTTGCCCCTTTGAGTTTATCTATCAATTCCAAAATAAGTGGTAAGGGATAGGAATTTTTGATAGTAATTTCAGTTAGGTGTCAATAATCCTGAATTGGGCATAAGTTGCCTGATTTATTTTTGATAAAGAAAAATGGTGAAGCCATAGGTGATTTGGATGTGCATATACATCCAGATTTCAGGTTTTCTTCGACAAACTTTTCCAACTCTTGTTGCTCAATAAAGGAGAGATTGTACACCTTTCCCATATGCATCTTTGCTCCTGGTTTCAACTTGATGGCATGATCCCAAATCTGTTTAGGAGGTAATTCATCAAAAGATTCCTTTTCAAACACTGATTTGAACCCATGATATGCTTTGGGAACAATATCTTCAAAGGACTTCTTTATCTTTTTCTTCTCCACTTCTATTGCTATATGTTTCAAATGGCAACATCCTTCTCATCATCTCCTATCATGATGCAGAGGATACGTTCTCCTTTTTGTACTTTGTCATCATCTTCATCATCAACTTCTACTGTTTTTGGTATTTCTTGTTTCAACTTTTCTGCTTTCTTCTTCTTCCATTCTTTTCTTTCCTCAACTACTTGTAGACAACATCTTCATGGACATCTGGTAAACGAGATTGCTCCTGTATTCCAATCAATTTCTGGATGGTGGATTTTAAGCCAAGTTTCTCCAAGTATTAAATTGACTTTCCCAAGTCCAGTAACACAGAATGATGTCCTTTCCATGTGATTTTGGACTTTGACAATTAGATCCACTGTTTCTTTGATGGATCCTTGTTCATTCTTGGTTCCATCTACATTATAGACTGGTATAGTGATAGGGAGTTTCTTTGTGCTTAGATGATTTGTTTTCACAAATTCTTTGTCTATATAGCACATAGTAGCTCCTGAATCTAGGAGGGTTTTGATTGTTACTGTTTGTCCATTTTCTGGTACCTTGATTTTGACTTTAACCATGGGTAAATCCATCTTGATTCCCATGATTACATGCTTTTCTTTTTCTTGAGAGGGCATACTCTCAGATGTCTCTTCCTTTTCAGTCTTTGTCTCTGATGCAATGTTGTTAAATACTATTTCGTCAATAGGATCGCATACATTTGTGTGATCAACAGCACTGTCATCCAGAGTAAGTACTGAAAACATATTCTTGGACAGTCCAGTGACATCTACTAGCTGTCCTTTGCAAAATCCAAATTCTTCCTCCTCTCTCCTTCATCAAAGATTAACTTCTTGAAGTTGACTGTAGACATTTGTCTAATCTCCTCATGGATTTCTCTGATGTTCTTCCTCTGTGGGCAGACATTTGCCCTATGACCCTCTTTCCTACAGTTGAAACAAATGAGGGGTCTTCTTCTCTGCATTGCATCTACATCCATAGGCACCGTTGTGTTGCTTGCCCTTTGTGTACTAGTGTTTGGCTGAGGATTGGCTTGTTGTGTATATTTAGGGGTCCATTGCAATGGTCCCCTAGACTGCATAAGTTGGTGATATTCTTGCATATGCCTGTCCATTTGTTGTGCCATCTTCTGCCAATCTAGGTATGTTATGGGGAGTGGGTTGATATGTTGTTATATAAGGTTCTTCACCAACTTTCCTATCTTCGGATTTCCAGACTTTGTGTTACATTTACTTATATCTTTATTTGTGCTCATGCGTTTGACTTGTTACTTTACACGTACATGTGGCACACTCTTATAGTTCTAACTCCACAGTTACGCGTAGTATAAAGGAGTCCTCAGTGGTGCAGCTAGCTTTCTCTAGTTGCTCACTTCGGACTTCAGGTACTGTACTTATGTCTCTGTCTTGTTCACTCAAGTTGCTCACTTTGGACTTCAGTCCCCCACTTCGTGTGGTGTCTAGAGTAGCCTCTGTTGCAATCCACACAGTCCATTATTGTCCTTTAACATGATATTGTATACTCAGCTTAATACGTCACTGTTCAATCCCCTTTTGTAGCAGTCAATGAGCACATGCTCATCATAGAGTGTTTTGGCTGCTAGTAAAAGGAAATCTGTGGTATATTCTTCCACCATTTTCCCCATTTGCCAAAGTTTGTGTAAGGCTTGCTGCATGGTATGTGCCTCATCTGGATCTCCAAATTGCTCTTGTAGTTTTGTATCAAATTCTACCCAGTCTCAGAAGGGCATGGGGTATAATGGATTGAGGGGATTAGCCTCATGAAGTCACTGTTTTGCGACTTGTAGATTGTGCCATGCTGTAAGCAGAGAGCTGCGGGAGTATAAGAGTGGGGAATGGGATAGGTATGAGGGAACTTACTCAGACATGATAGTAAGATGTCTGAGTAGTTGTGGTATGGCTATCCATCTTATATAGTAGGGTATAGGTAGGGTTGAAGCCGAGTAGATAAGTGAAGTACAACAACTACCTAATGCAAGGGGATGCATGTCATCCCAGAGGAGTGAGTGGAGTGAGAGATACTCAGAGATGCATTGAGTGGTCCAAGGAGTTGTGGTAAGTGTTTGTACGTATATGGTATGTAAGTAATACATGTGTAGTGAGTGTAGGTGAGATGAAGCCAAACAAAATGTACGTGCATGCCAGTTTTCAACAGTCCCCCATGTTTGGCAAACCAATAAAGACCAAGCCAAGAGTGGTGCATTGTGCCTCGAAGGTGACACAAGGTAGGGGCTTGGTGAGGCAGTCAGCAAGGATTGAGGCTGACAGTAAATGGGCAAGGGTGACAAGACCATGCACGATGCATTCATGGATGTGGTGGTGTTTGATGTTGATGTGTTTGGACCTCCTGCCAACAACAGGGTTGTTTGCCAGGTCAACAGAGCCCTTGTTGTCCCCATAAATGGTGAGAGGGAGCAAGAGGGGAATCCCCAGCTCCATCATCAGGTAGTCATACCACATGGCTTGCTCTGTGGCTTGCAAGAGGGAGATGTACTTGGCCACAGTTGAGGAGAGTGAGACTACACGTTGGTGTCGGGAGGACCACGTGATTGCACCACCACAAAGGAAGAAGGCGTACACACCAGTGGAGCATCGATCAGTGATGGACAATGCCCAGTCAGAGTCAGAGTGGGCTGTAATGGTAGTGCCGCATGCGCTGTTGTAGGAGAGCCCCAGGTACAGCATGCCTGCAAGGTATCATACAATGTGTTTCACTGCAGTGAGGTGTTCAGGCACAGGATTGGTGGTGTACTGGGCAAGGGTGTTGACAGCATATGCAATGTCAGGTCATGACACTACTGTGGCATACATGAGGCTCCCAGTTAGCTGCTGGTAGAGTGTGTGGGAGGCTGAGCTGGCTATGCTGGTGAACGGGCTCAGGGACGTGTTAGGAGCAAGCAGGGTGGACACAGCATTGCAACCAGCCATGCTGAAGTGGGTGACAACATCTGCAGTGTAGCAAGACTGGCATAGCATCAGCATGTGGCATGCACAATCCCATGATACTTTGAGTCCAAGATACAACATGGTCTCACCCAGGTCAGACATTTCGAATGTGGCACTCAAGGCATGCTTGAGTTCCAGGACCTCATTGAGATCACTGCCAAGAATCATGATATCATCAACATATAACACCAAGAATAGGAACGATCCTTTGTGAGGTCTGACATAGAGACCTCCATCTGACAAGATATGCCGCAGGCATAGTTCACTGAGCAAAGCATCCATTTTGGTGTTCCACAATCACATGGCTTGTTTGAGTCTGTAGATTGACTTGTGTAGGTGGCAGACTTTGTCAGCGAGTTTGGGAATTTCAAAGCCATCAGGCTGACGCATATAGAGCTCTTCTTTCACCATGCCATTGAGGAACACACTTTTTACGTCCATGGAGTGGATGTGCCAATTGTGGGCAGCAGTGAGGGCAAATAGGAACTGGAGCAATTCAAATCACACGACAGGTGAAAATACCTTGTCATAGTCTACACCTTGAACCTGTTTGAACCCTTTAGTGACTAGTCAGGCGTGATACCTGCTGTCATTTTTCAGTTTGAAAACCCATTTATTGGGGATGGCAGCATGCCCCAGTGGGAGGTCTACTAGTGACCACATCTTCATGCCTTCCAGCATGGCTAGTTTGTATCAGCAAGTGGTATCCCATTCAGCATGGTCTGGAAATGCACAGGCTTCCTGCAGGGTAAGAGGGTCACCAGAGGAGATAGCAGATGTGAGGAGTGTGGAAAGTGATGTAGGACCACCTGGGGTCATGAAGTCTTCATTGGAGGAGGATTCCTGCAAGACATCAGTGTATGATCACATGCCATACATACTTTCCCTGTATCAGGTCGGGCACTGTGCTGTACATCCAGACCAACATGGTGGTGGGGTCAGTGTGACATGGTTGGCAAGTTCAGGAGTCCTAGTAGGTGACAAAGGTGGTGGAGCTGGGGTAACTGGACTGAGTATGGTGTAAGTGGATTCTATCTCACCAGATAGTGCAGCGCAGCATGCACAATGATGAGCACCACACACATGTAACACTGGAAAATGACCATCAGCGATATCAGCAAACACAGCGACATTAATGCACTGCATGTGACAATCATCCACAGTCACAGTAATCACTCATTTGCACAGGCATTGGAAAACAAGACCAGGTCAGCCAATGAGGGATAGAACGAATAGGCCAAGGCATGGTCTAGACCCACTAAAGTAACCATAAAGGCATGAGTCACAAAGTCAGCATTTGGTGCGATCAGTGCTATTCCTCTTTTGCTCACCTGCTATAGTATGATACTTTATTCGCTCACATCCAGACTCCACTTCATTTCAAATATCCCTATGATCAACCCTGTACTGTAAATTTTCTGTTGTGTTTTGTTGTGCTCCAGTCTTGGAGCTAGGCTTGTATTTAGATAGCGCATCGTCCATCAAAAAGGAGCAGATTTCCCCTGCCCACAATTTCACTTCCCCTCTCTGTCCAAATTCCAAGTGAAAAAGCACACCCAAACCTTCCAAATGCATTTCCACATTTACAAGGAAATAGTGCATTCTTCATAGGTCATGTCTATTTTGTGTTGTCTTCATCTTTGCATTGTATCCAGTCACATTCTCCATTGTGTTGCATCCATTGCATTCTCCATTGCGTTGCGTCAATTCTCCATTTCGTTGTGTTCTCCTTATCTCACCATATCACCTGTCTGTTACAGGAATTGCATTCCCTTCTGTCACCCTAATCATGTTGCGCTATCGCCCTTAACTACTAAAACTCCTTTTACCTTGGTGTCTAGAGAATATTACAACCTGCACCCTCCAGTATTGTTGTGGTTGTGGTTGATTTCTCCCTTCAGCATGGCACAGCACATATCAACAACCACAACCTGTTTCAGCATTGTATCCAGCACAAGGGACAGTGATTGCTGGTGCGTGGTCAGAGAAACACATTGCTTGCATTCAAGAAGGTATGGGAGGAGCGATGGATGGTGGTGTGATCAGGAGTGCAGGACCATGCATGCAAGGCAGCAAGGCAGGCAGTGCAGGAGTGGGAGTGGGCAGTGGTGGTAGAATTGGTGTCAGCACTTCTGCAGTTGCAGTGGCAGTTGGAACTGCAGGAGCTGCAGGGCTTGTCGTTGTGAGGTTGTCCTCAGTGCTTGAGTTGTTGTTGCTGTCTGTTCCTGAATCCATTTCATCACTGCTCATTTGTTCAAGGGGTTTGAGAAGTGATGTTGGAGGAAGCAGACCTGCTGGTGGAGATTTAGGTCAAAGGTGAAAGGTAAACTCATCAAAAACAGCATCGTGAGATATTACTGTCTTGTGGGCTGTGTGATCCCAAAAGTGCCATGCTTTGGATCCAGGTTCTGTGAGGCCGACGTTTGCCAGCAAGGTCACACAATGTACAAGAGGAGTGAAAGAGCTAACAAGAGGGATGAGATCACGCTTAAGCAAACAGATATCCCAGATGTATTCAGCTGGAGAGTAGCTACGATACAGCTGAAGTATATATAGTAAAGAGATCCTGTGCACAGACCATGTATGTACTGTAGGGCAAGCGTATCATAAAAAAATGTGCAGCATTCCTGTGAACGATCAATAAGCAACTTGCACAGCATCAATAAGGATGCACAGCATCTGTGAGAAGCTCTGTAAGCAACTGTGGGAATATGTGTCATATATGTACAGTAATCGGACCGATGACAAATGATGAATGAGTCATACATAATTGCGATAAGATCTACATGATCTGATAAGATATCTTGTGTAGATCTTGAGCAATAAGGATAAAAGAAGTCGTATAATTAAAAGAAAAATAAACGCGTCCTGACAAATACCCCCTCTCTTAGGGCGAGACGACTCGACGAGCATACGCAATCCCTGTAGAACCTAATCCCTGTTCTCCTCGACTGGTATCATCCAATGACTTGACTTCAAGAACATCAACGATAGAAATATGTTCGAGGATTAATTGAGCAATACAATCGCCAATATTGATTTTGAAATCTTCAATGCCGAGGTTGACGATAAGTATTTTCAAAGTTCCCCTATAATCTGAATCAATAACACCCGCACCAATATGGATAGAATTCTTAACAGCCAAACCACTGCGAGGTGCAATACGGCCATAACAATGATCTGGTATAGCTAAGGCGATTTGGGTATCAACCAATTTTTGACTATGTGAGGGAACAGTGATTGTCTCGGCACTGTAGAGATCTAATCCGGCGGCATGCTCTGATCCTCTTGTAGGTAGTTTCGCGATGTCTGAAAGTCGTTTTACTGGTATTGAACATTTTTGAATAGTACGTATGGTGAGGGGATGTTTCAAATGGAATTCTTTAATCAGCTTTGGTACGTCTTTGAGAATATTTGTAGCTGGTTCCCAGGAATTTTCATCTTCTGGGTAATTTTTCCATTTGATGAGATATTGAATTTTCCCTTTGTACTTTCGACTATTCAGAATAGTTTCAACTTCATATTGTTCAATACCATCTTTGATGATTGGGGAAGGAGGAGTTTTCACGATTCACTCTGGGATTTCATTTGGAGTATAAGGTAATAGTTTTGCGACATGGAAGACAGGATGGATTTTCATTGACTTGGGTAATGTCAATTTGTATGCATTGTTTGACAATACTTGTTCGATTTGATAGGGTCCAAGTCGTTTATGATCCAATTTCTTTGTTGGTCTTCCAGTTTGAATATTTGTCGCATCTAACCAAACTTTATCTCCAATTGTGTAATTGGGAGTTGTTCCTCTGTGGGCGTCGTAGTACTTCTTCATATCATCAGCCGCTTTCCTTAGCGCTGATTCTGCATCATCTCTAGTCCTCTTCATTCCTTCTACAAAATTTTCTACCGATTCGATAGAGGACGTCTTGCCCAGTTCAAAACCCATGTGAGGATTTTGTCCAGAGTTGATCATGAATGGAGAATATTTTGTTGAGGCATTAACTCTGTTGTTATAGCAAAATTCTGCCATTGGTAGCCAATTCATCCAATCTGATTGTCGGTGGTCAACGAATATTCTGAGGTATTGTTCAATTTCTTGATTTATTCGTTCTGTTTGACCGTCAGTTTGGGGATGATATGCTGTGGATAGAGCCGTTTTTATGCCTAATAATTGATTCAATTCTTGCATCATTTTGGAAGCAAATTGTGGTCCCCGATCTGATATGATCTTTTCAGGAAGTCCATGATGTTTCCAAATATTGTCCCTGAACATTCTTGCTACCCCTTCTGCGGTTACATCAGATGTCATTGGCATAATGTGTATCATTTTAGAGAAACGATCAACAACCATGAGTATTGAGTCATATCCTTGGCTTTTGGGTAATTGTGTAATGAGGATATAATTTGCCATGGATTCGACGGTATTTCATTTGGTGTCAATTCACCTTGTGGTTTCTTTGTTATTGTTTTCGTTCTCTGGCAAATGTCGCAAGTTTTGACATATTTTCCAATGTACACAGCCATTCCCTTCCACCAGAACGTTCTTGACACTAACTCCAGTGTTCTCCATTGTCCTGGATGTCCCGCAATTGGAGTGTCATGGCAGTATTTTACAACTTCTGCTCTGCAGCTATCAGGGACTAGGATTTTGTCTTTGAATGTGAGTAATCCCTTTTGGTTCTGTCCCCATCCTGCTATAGTTGCTGTTTTGCATTCATCTGCTGATAATTCTGCCCACATTTTGACATCTCCGTCTTTCTCTTGTTCGTCTGCGATCTTTTGAAGGAGTGGAATATTGTTCATTAAAACTGCTTGTATATGGTCTGATTTGATGAAAAATTTGGGTTTAAGCAGTATGACATTCTCATTGTCATGTTCCACCCCCTCTTTATGATCTGCTCGTCTCAAGAGGAGATCTGGTTTGGCTGAGCTCTTTCCCAGCCTGTGGGAAAGGTGGATGTTGAACCTAGAAAGAAAAAGAGACCATGGAGCCTGGCAACGGTTCAATTTCTGGGCACTCATAAAGTACTCTAGGTTTTTGTGATCCATGAGGATCTGGACTGGACTATCTGTTCCTTCTAGATAGTGTCTCCATTGTTCTAGTGCACGTATAACAGCTAACATCTCTTTGTCATAGATGTCATAATTCCTCTCAGCCGGTGATAACCCTTTGCTGATATACGCCACAGGATGCCACTTCTTGTCGTCTCTCATCTGCAATAATACTGCTCCTGTAGTATAACCCGAGCTGTCCGCTTCTACAAGATAAGGGCGATTGGGTTCAGGAAATACTAAAACAGGTTTAGAACATAACGCTGTTTTGAGATTTTCAAATGATTCCTGTTGTTCTGAATCCCAATGCCATTTGACATCTTTTTGTAGAAGTGAATTGAGAGGTTTCGCTATATCGGAGAATCCTCTAATAAAGCATCGATAGAAGTTGGTAAAACCGAGAAAGGAGCGAACTTCTGTGATCGAGGTTGGAATTGGCCATTCCGCAATACCTTGAACTTTGACGAGATCCATCATAATTTTGTCAAAAGAGATTTTTAGTCCAAGGTAATCAATCTCTGTTTTCTCAAAGTCGCATTTTTCTGGTTTGAGGTA
>QLPN01006162.1:0-12982 GCA_003314395.1 Albatrellus ellisii | reverse complement strand
TAGAGAGTATTAGTAGTTAAGGGTGATAAGGGCGATAGTGCAATTCGACTAGAGCTACTAGAGGAATGCGACTTGGGTAATAAACTGATGATATGACGCGATAAGATGGATACAAAATGACGCAATAGAGAGCACGATAGAGAATCCAATGTAGTGGAAACAAAATGCAATGCAATGGGGAACACAACGCAGCGCAACGCAATGGAGAATGCAATGGAGAATGTTATGCAATGCAATGATAGACACGACTTACGGGGAACATGCACTTTTCTTGATAATAAGACATGCGGAGGGAAGGTTGATATTTGCCTTTTGATTATCGACTTGGATGGGAGAAGAAGTCAAATTGAGGGTGGGGGGGGATCCTCCCTTTTTCGACAGATGATGCGCTATCTAAATACAAGCCTAGCTCCAAGACTGGAGCACAACAAAACACAACAGAAAATTTACAGTGTAGGGTCGATCACAGGGATATTTGAAATGAAGTGGAGTCTGTATGTGAGTGAATAGAGTATCATACTATTGTGGATGAGCAAAAGAGGAATAGCGCTGATCGCACCAAATGCTGACTTTGCGACTCGTACCTCCATGGTTACTTTGGTGGGTCTAGACCATGCCTTGGCCTATTCGTCCTATCCCTCGTTGGCTGACCCGGTATTGTTTTCCGACACCTGCATGAATGCGCGATTATAGTGACTGTGGATGATTTTCGCATGCGGCGCGTTAATGTCACTGTGTTCGCCTGATGTCGCTGATGGTTGTTTTCCGGCGTTATGTGCACGTGATGCTCATCATCTCCTCCCAACTGAAATCTTGACTGTCCGCAGTCGACGCAACCGGACGCAAGACACAGCCAGGAGGGACGACTCGCGGGGTAAGGGCATAGTTGTAACGGATGAACAAGTGGACAAGGGGGAGCATCAAGGGGTGGATAGATGGGTGGGTATAGGGGACGCTCTCCAAGGTGCAGTGAGGCACGACACGGACAATGTGGGGTGGATTAGCAGCGTGCGAATGCGGGGAGCCGACAGCGGAAAAGGGGGCAGGGTGCGGCTGGGTGAGGACGGGGCGTGGAGGAATGGCGAGAGGAGGTGAGACTTGGGGATGAGTGAACTGGAAGGATACTGGAGTGCAGAAATAGGAATGAGTGGCCAAAGCAGAGTAGGGGTACGGATACAAAAGAGACAAGAGCAGGTGGGAGTGAAGTAAGAAAAGAGACAAGAGGAGGTGAGAGGGGAAATTTTTTTTTTTTGTGTAGGCTTGGAGAGATAAAAGAAGGAGAGAGAGAAATGAAAGAAAGTCCCAGTCATAGAGGAAAGAGGAATAAGTGAAATAAAGTGGGAATACAGCAGGAGAGGGCAAAAGGGCACGAAGGATGAGGTGAACTGAGTTGGGGTTTTTATTTATTTATTTTATTTTTAAAGTGGAGTGAGCAAGAAAAGAAGAGGAAAACAGTAAACACGAAAGGGAGTGAAGAACACAATGTGGAAGGAGGACAAAAGGACACGCAGCAAGTGTGAAGGCGCAGCTACTCCTGCCCTGAACCGAGGAGCATGAAGGCAGCGGTAGCCATTGATAAGCTTCATCAACACCATCTTCACTGGCCACTGCCCATCCACCAACATGTCCCACCCATCCTCTGTCACCACCACCACTTCCGACTGCACGCTCTTGCATTTGTGAGCGTGCATGCATGCGACGCTCAATGAGCGGCCACAGGGTGAAGGGCTGCCCAAGGAGGCCTACTGATCATGGACAGCGGGCACAGGGCGGCTTTTGGTACGTAATGCAAATGGACACAGGAGATACTCATTGTCAATGCACAGGGGCAACATCGGCAACGTGGTGGCTTGGAAGCTGACGCCGCTTTCTTTGTAGAGGGCATGCGCAGCGTCTTGGCCCCCATTGTGGAAGCAAGCTGGGTCAGCTGGGTGTGGGAATTCCTGCCGCCAACACAGATTGTGGAATGGGACAGGCAGGCTGACAAGGCACTTGAGCGCGAGCTGGAGCTGGAGGCAGCCGCGGAGTGGGAATGCGAGGAGCATGAGGCATGAGAACTCATGGAGTGTGAGGCATGAGAACTCATGGAGTGCGAGGCACAAGAGTGGGTGGAGCACAAGGCTCGTGAGCAGGCAGAGCATGAGGCTCGTGAGCAGGTGGAGTGTGAGGCTCATGAGCAGGTGGAGCACGAGGCTCGGGAACGCGAGGAGTGGGAGGTGCAGGAGCTGGCAGAGCATGATGCTCGGGAATGTGAGGAGTGGGAGGCGCAGGAGCTGGTGGAGCATGATGCTTGGGAATGTGAGGAGCGTGCAGCCAATGAACATGCCCAGGCAGAGCACATGATGCAGGAGGGAGCAGAACTGGTGCCACAGGAGGGGGAACGGGAGGCGACAGGGGAGGTGCCAGGCATGGCCGAGGAACACCCACTGGCACCGCAGGTCAAACAGGCTGCGTCGCAGGCAGGGGCCAGAATGTGCAGGCAGAAGCCCGAGGTCATGCTGCCTCCACCGCAGTACGGGCGGGTGCAGATACGAGAGTCTGGCATCAAGGCATGCGTGGTGGCCCAACGGGTGGCCAAAGGCAAGCAACCCGCGCCCCTGGAACCAATCGACGTTGGTGACACCAATGACGAGGACATTGAGGACGAGGAGGGCACCGAGGAGATGGACGAGGCCTGGGAAGATACGGTGGATCTGACCGGCTCGACGACGTCGACGGCCTCGAAATGCAGTGTGGAGGACACAGACGAGGACACCATGCCGCGCCAATGAAAATGTGCATGCGCAGGCACAGTGACCCTGAAGATGGTCACCAGTGCAGCAAAGCAGCGGGGGTGGAAGCGGACGGATGTGGGGCAAACGCGGCAGGTACGTATCCATTTCGACAACTGCACCTTAGCACGACTGACCTTTCTCAGGCGAAGAAGCCGTGTGGCCGCTGCCAACGTGTGGAGAGTGAGTGCAGGTGGTATGAGCAGGCAGGGCGATGTGTGAGGTGCGTGCGGCAGCGGCAATGCTGCGAGTTCACAGAATGGCCGGACTGGTTGGCCTCAGTAGGTAAGTCCCTGACTTGTCGTGGCGCAACGGCAACACTAATCAGTCAGTTGCAGAACCGCGGTCACAAACACCGCTCTTCGTACAAGGCAGCAGTGAGGCGGCTGGGCCAAGTCGCTCTGTCACATGCTTGCAGTCTGCATCTGAGGTGTCCCTGCCAGCAGTGGGCGCGTCCATAGGCATCGACTTCCCAATGGCCCCACTGTGCCTGGACTACCAAAACAGTGATGCGGCGGAAGCTGCTAACTGGGGTGTCCTGCGGTGGTACGAGACACGGTATGCTGAGCTGGGGCTCCAATGGCTCTCGATCAACTGGTCGATGCACCTGCTGGAGGCCGAAATTCAAATCATCCACACACAACTCGCAGAGCAAGAGCGACGAAGTCCGGAGTGCAGCGTGATGCATTGTAAGGTGGCGGGGTCAAAAGGCAAGGGAAAGGAGCGGGAGTAATGGTCACCACACATACCGTGTAGATAATCTGTCGTCACCTTGTACATTTTAGCAGCCTACAATATAAAACAAGAGGGGACTATAAAGGGACTTGTGAGAAACTTGTGAGCACATAAAAGGGAGAAAAACTGTATAGAAAAGAATTAAAGAGAAAGGGAAATAAAGAGACGCATTTCTAGTCATGGTTGACAACTTGCTCCTCAACGTCGTCTAATGTAGTAGACTCCAGATGGCAGAGGCGATCTGTCATGATGTCGATGAGGTCGTCGAGGGGAGGCAAAAGAATCTTCTGTCATGCAAAGTAGGGGATGACGCGAAATGTGGTGATAGGCCTGTCTAGAACTGCACCATCGAGTTCACAGAGGATATATGCACTGCCTTTATTACACGAGAGTATGACAAGAGGCCCAAGGTAGCGAGGGCGCATCTTGCGGTTTAACGCCTTTTCAATTGCAGTATGACAGATGAGGACGAGAGCACTGCACTGGAAGTCGAAATCACAGATAGTCGTGTCAAAGTCATGCTCAAATCTAGCTGCAGCTTCCTGTTGCGCGTCGAATACTGTGGAGTGTAGGTCAGTGAGATGCTCCTGTCGTTTCTGAAGCATGATCGCCCTGCGAGAAATGAGATCAGTGGTAGACAAAATAGAATCTGGTGGTGGAATGAGATATGTAGCTTCGGTGATGTTGAGGGGTAGGATAGGGTGCATGCCAGTAATGGCAAAATAAGGGGAACACCCCATGCATCTACAAATTGTAACATGGTCAGCCCAAAACACAGAGTATGCAACCTGAGACCATTTCAACTGGTCGCCATCTGCAGCCTTGAACAACGCCTGGCGTACATCAAAATGTGGATGCTCGACAATGCCGTTGGTGCATGAATTGTAACCAGAAATACGAATATGCTGAATATGATACCATTGTGCCAAATAATCTAGCACTTTAACATACAGCATGCCATTGTCTGAGACAATGTCCGTCAGCACTCCCCAATGACAAAGAATATCTTCGAATATCCAATCGCCGAGGGATTTAGCCATCTCAGAACGCAGCATGCAAAACTCTGGATAATGTGTAAGTGAGCAATGGCCTTGCGCAATATACTTATAGCTGCCCGACGGGGGCATGTGCATGGAGTCCATGTACATTTTGGTGAATAAGGGTGCCGGTGTCGCAACTGTTGGAGGCAGCAACACATTCCTAATCTGCCGCAGTTGACAGATGTGACATGTCCGTACAAACCAGGCAACATCTCGCAGCAATTGAGGCCACCAGAAGCGTTCTCAAATTAATGCACACGTTGCATAAATACCCCAATGACCGATATTGTTGTGAGCAGATTGCAGAATGTGTAATCGCTCCTCATAGAAGAGGACTGCTTTGTGCTGACCATGCGGGTATTTTCGCCAGAGTCACCCCGTGACTATGAAGAATTCAGTACAATAGCGGATGAATCTCACATACTGGGCATCATCGACACCAACTGGGTGCTGTAGGTTGTTCAGCCATGCGTGAACGGCGAGAAGCCGCTCATCCTGATGTAGCACCACAGCGTTTCACAGAATCACTGCTGTGGGCACGTTTTCCTCATCTGGTTGCAATATTGCCTCGCCTTCCGTTGTGGTTTCTGGTATACTGTTAGCTAACATGGTGAGGAATTGTGGAGTGGTGTGGAGATGCAGGAATGGTGGGTTAATAATGTGTATGAAACTGTAAAAGCGATCAATCCAGTCATCGAATTCTCCTTCATCCTCATCCTCTGGCAGATCACTGGGTTGCAAGGGTCGTCGCAACAGTCCGTCTGGACCATGGACCACTCCAGGTACGTGTACTAACATGAAGTGAAATGCAAGGATACCGATGATCCACCTATTGATACTCGCAGAAGGTGCAAGATCTGGATTGGTTAGCATGCCTTTTATGTACCGTGCGTCAACTTCGATGAAGAGGTTTCAAACACCTATGAGGTAGAGCTTCAATGTGCACAATGTGCGGAATAAACCATAAATCTTGAGTTTTGCTTGTGAAAAGCGCGACTCTTGATCATTAAGTGTTATTGAACCAAAACACACGAAATAGTGTTGCCCATTGTTTTCCAAATCTTCCTGGCTGAGGATGAAGCCGACCATGATATATGAAGTGTCGACTGAAAGGATAACAGGCGTGGATGAATGATAGTTGATGGGCCGGAGTGCGGGTGACAAGAGAACAGCTTGTTTGAGATCTTCTTGCGCAGCTAGCTGCTCTGGACTGAAGATGAAGGGTTGGAGTTTGCGAGTAAGTATGGTGAGAGCGTGAGCACAATGTGCGAAATTGCGAATAAAGATGCGAAGGATGCCGACAGTGCCGAGAAATGTGCAGATGTCCGAGAGGTCACGATACGGACCCCAATTGGATATTTTCACAATGTGCGATTCCTCAGGGATGCAACCTTCTGGAGTACAATGATGTCCCATGACATTGAAGTTCGGTGCACAGAGCACCGTCTTGTGCCCTGAGAATGTACCTCCAGTGTACTTCATTTGCTGGACTACGTGGTTAAGATTTTGAAAGTGCTCCCAAACAAAGCGTTGGATGCCAGGATTCTGAGGGATTGTTTCATATTTTCTGTCAGTGTTGCAGTAATCAGTGTCAGGACCTTTCACCAGTACATCATTGATAAACAGTACTGTGATGTGCGGGATTTCGGACTGTAGGATGTGAGTAACGTCTTCGTGGAAAATAGGAACAGAATTTGTCCACCCCATCAGAAGGGTGACGAGACGCAATGCGCCAAATGGCAACTGGAAAGTGGTTAGATCTCGTGACAATTCCACGAGTGACCGTTTGTCGTAGCTGACATATAGATCCAATGTCATGCCACAAATGTGTCCCACAAATTGCTCAGTGAGGAGGTCGGTGAATGGAGGTACGCCAGAGTGTTGGATTGTCACCGTGTTAAGCAGCTTGAGACTGTGCACAATCTGAAGACTGGTACCATCCTTTTTGATGACACAAAACCAGCGAGATCGGTATGATGAGTTGGACAGCTCGTAGACACCAGCTGCAATCTTTTTGGTAATAAGGCGACATACTTCATCATAGATACCTGGTGGAATGGGGATGTTGTGCTGTACCCAGGGCTTGTGTTCTATGGCAGGGATTTCAACAGGTGGGAAGAAGTCCTCCCGGAAATGTCCTTGCTTGGAGTCATCCCATGCAAAACCTAAGTGCTGCAAGCACATAAAGTGATGCATGAGATCGCGCTCGGCGGGCCATAGGAAGCCACCTTCGTGTGCTCTGTCTATGATATCTTTTCGTTCATTAGTATAGCGTCCAACTGGGATAAACGGAGGAGGATTGTGTGAAAGTATAGGAATTGATGTGAGCGGGTCGCCACGTATATCACGAATAATGCAAAAGCACGCCGGGAGATCAGCCATAACTGGGCGTACTTTCTTTGCTACTGGCTTGTACTTTCTCTTCCTGTACACGGCAACAGTGGAGTCCGAAGAATCAAGAAATGCAGAAACTGGAAGTGCAGACAGAGTGGGATATGTAGTGTAAAGATGAAAAATGGGAACGGGGTCAGTGTAAACAAACATGCCATTAGTTTCGTGATCCCTGACACACAGTCAGATCCTCGAATCGCAAAAACCCGAGACTTCCTTTTGGCAGAACTGGAACCGACAGGACCCATGCGGCAACATAGGGACAGTCACTGATGACCCTGTGTTAGGATCATGGATCGTGATCATCTGATCCTCATTACCAAAGTTGCAAACGACGCTTCATGTTAATACATCGAATGGCCGCCCAAGTAAGATGTTGTATGTGGGACTTCTGATGACATGGACCTGCAGATATAGTGTGATGTCTTTAAATAAAAATGGAATGTTACGTGTGAGTCCAAGTGACCTGTCAACTTCACCGTTCGCCGACTGCATATTTAGGACCACACTTGGGTTGTAAATTAGTCCAAGCGAATGGCAAACCTCTTCTGACATCGTGATTACTTGGCACCCTGGATCAATTATGCTTTCGATTTGTTGGTTGTTGTCAACTAGCGGCAATATAGAACGCAGCGACGCTGACTCCTTTGTGACTATGAGCAAGTCTGGTGGCTGACCAGGTGGAAACTTGCGAAGGTAAGCTTTGTATGGGTCTGGGATGACGATAGGCTTGCTGCGCTGACTCGATGCAACTGCCTCTTCAAATTCACGTGGCATGTCATGTGTGAGGTGACACACTTTCTCATCAGAGATGGTCTGAATGTAGCTATCGATGATGTCGTTTTTGTCATCGTCCTCCTCCACGTAGTTGGCAGCCACCATAGGAACAGGGTTGATTGGAACCTTCTTTGCCATCATCACTTCTCGAGCTTGGTAGCGGACTTCTGGGGCAATGGAATAAAGCTGGCGATGGGTGATAGTTATCGGTGTTTCCATAGCGCATTGGAATACTTCTGCTGTGTGGGCTTTGTTGTGAATCGGCGGATCTATGTGGTATGCATTGTCAGTTCTTCTCTGTACGGGCGTGACACGTGATGGCGTGGGATTGGCAGACACAGGCGCGGGAATGGTTGTGTCTCAAGCCTGGGCAAAAGGGTGAATAGGTGGGCCGTTGTCGCTTTGGGTTGCAGACTGAGTAGTCTCAGCCTGAAGAGGCATCGACTCCTGAGTCACCTGTGGTGTGTGTGAGTTAGATTGACGAGGCGGAGGTACCTCAGGTGCATCACGAGAGTTGTCACTGGATGCAGAATTCTCTTCTGCGTGCTGCCTTCATGTCCTGATGGTAGGCTGGAAGGGTACCTGTGCACGGTGCAAGTTATACAACTCGCATTCAAGATTCGCGATGCACTTGTCCTTCAACAGCTGATACGAACTGGTGCCCCTGTTATCGAAATCGTGGCTGTTTGTCGCCTGCACGTTTAGCATCATTTGACCTGTGTTGACATTTCCTGGATTTTGGTGGTGCCACTCGTTGACACGGTCACGCAACCATCATCCTGTAATGCCTCTAGGCACAAAAATCCCTGTAGGCAGTACAACTTTTCCATCAGCGTTCCGACTAATCTTACCCTGTGTGATGTAGTCATTGATGACTAGGCATTCATGGATATAGTGATTCGTCTCACCACAGAAATTGCACACGTTACCATTCTTGCGCGGTGGTGCAGTACCTTGTAGTTGTGGGCATGCCACGCGTTGGGACTCGAGCGCTCTGGCGATTGCCTGAGCCAAAGCGTCCATATCAGGTACTCTGGGTGGTTCTATTTTAATGTTAGTAGCAGGTGGTGAAGTGGTAGAAGTAGTTGCAGGTGGCGTCGGGCCCATCGTGTGAATCGCTGATGTCGTGTCATGAAGCACATAGTGTGCTGCTGCCTCTATGTCCTTGAGTGGATACAAGTTTTCGCGATCATGTTGTGGTAGGACTATCTGTAAACATAGAGCGATGTGTTCCCATAGACCAGGTGGGAAGCCTTCAGCATAGTGGTTACCCTGCTCGTATTCTGAGAGTTGCTGGGTGCTCCGCAGGAAACCCACGATGACTACGAACTGTCTGTGGTAGTCAGCAAAGTCGCCTAGTGACTGCATACCCAATAGTCTGCATTCTTGTATTAGAAATGATAAATCCACATGGGTCCACTTCTGAGTGACTTCGGACCCAGGGTATTGTTCGTAGATCTCCACTTTGAAGTCTTCATATGTTTTAGTTGTGTGTTTATATGTCAGAAGCATCGCCCAGAGGTCTTGGACGTCTACATCAACATAGTGCCACACGTGAATTTTACGTGCTTGATTATCTTAAATTTGCGCGAGATCGAAGTGGAATTCGAGATCTTCAAAGTATTGTCAGAGGTCACGAGGGCATTTTGGGTCGAATTTTGGTGTGGTCCTGTCGCCTCATGCAGGCATCGCATACTGCGTTGCCATTGGTGTGATATGGGGTGGGGTATGTGAGTTGGATTGGTGATTGGTTTGGTGGGATAGAGTCAGGGTGATAGTCGAGATCGAAGGTGAAGATAAAGTGCTGGGTGCCAAGAAGAATGATGAGTCTACAGGAGATGAAGCACATGGGGTTAAGATTAGTTCTTCTTCTGTGAGCAGGGAATGTGTGGAAGGTGGAGAATAATGCGGTGGGCCGACGAATTGTTCGAGTTCGTCTCATAGCGCTTCAATTGTCAACGAGCTTGTGCATCTTCACGAACGAAGGTTGTAGTGGTGTCTAGACGTAATCTTGACTTGCAGCCCCTTGTGGTGGGCTCCAATATGATATGTGCTGTGCCGGACTGAAAGGGGAAAGTAACCACAACCACAGCAATTGCTGGAGGGTGCAAGCTGTAAAGTTCCCTAGACACCAAAGTAGAGAGTATTAGTAGTTAAGGGCGATAAGGGCGATAGTGCGATTCGACTAGAGCTACTAGAGGAACACAACTTGGGTAATAAACTGATGATATGACATGATAAGATGGATGCAAAATGACGCAATAGAGAGCATGATAGAGAATCCAATGTAGTGGAAACAAAATGTGACGCAGTAGAGAACGCAACACAGCGCAATGCAATGGAGAATGCAATGGAGAACGCTATGCAACGCAATGATAAATGCGACTTACGGGGAACGCACACTTTTCTTGATAATAAGACATGTGGAGGGAAGGTTGATACTCACTTTTTGATTATCGACTCAGACGGGAGAAGAAGTCAAATTGAGGGTGGGGGGAATCTGGTTGTTTTGACGGATGATGCTCTATCTAAATACAAGCCTAGCTCCAAGACTGGAGCACAACAAAACACAACAGAAAATTTACAGTGTAGGGTTGATCATAGGGATATTTGAAATGAAGTGGAGTCTGTATGCAAGCGAATAAAGTATCATACTATAGCAGATGAGCAAAAGAGGAAGAGTGCCGATTGCACCAAATGCTGACTTCACAACTCGTACCTCCATGGTTACTTTGGTGGGTCTAGACCATGCCTTGGCCTATTCGTCCTATCCCTTGTCAGCCAACCCGGTATTGTTTTCCAACACCTGTGTGAATGCGTGATTATAGTGACTGTGGATGATTTTTGTGTGTGGCATGTTAATGTTGCTGTGTTTGCCTGATGTCGCTGATGGTCGTTTTCCAGTGTTACGTGCATGTGATGCTCATCAGCAGTTTAATGATCATGAAACAAAGATAGACATAACAAGGGGGGTTACAGCCCCTTGATCACTCCACTGCTGTGCATGTGTGGAGTGGAATAGCGAAGAATACAGAAGAATTAAAGAAAATAAAAGTGCATGCCTTCAGTTCCTGACAATACCCCTCTGCTATGCTCTTTTCACCTCGAAAAGTATAACTCTTTTATCAGTCATATGCATCCACATCATTCCCTGCATACCCGTCATTGCCATACCCCTCCTCTGTGAGGTTAAAACGTCACTCCTCTTGTCCTCTGATGCACGTAATTAGATGTTTGTCATTCCACTTGTTGCACTCTGGACAACACAAATACTTCTCGTTACATGGATAAGTCCAATGTGTAGAAGTTGATGCACGAGAGAATGGGGCTGCTAAACAGTCCATTCGTCGATGACCCACTTGATGGCAATTCCAACAGATGAGGGGACCCTTCTTCTTTTGTCGTGACTTTGCAGCTCCTCCTCGCAGCTGATTGGCTATTTCTCCTATTGGTGGTAATGGAGCAGGTATGGGTAAGGGAGGAGGAGAGGGGAGTCATGCAATATAGCCATGAGCCACATGAGGACGAAGTCTGTTTTCGGCATCAGCATTAAGAAGTTGATTGGATATCTCACCTAAACCCCAGCATCATTGTGACAAGAGATGCATAAGATGTGTTTGGAACACTTCCAATGCTCCTGTCAGAACGTACTTATTTTTCCCTTCATTTTATGATTTCTTTTACTCTTATCGCTCAAGATCTACATAAGATATCTTATCTCATCTTATCAGATCATCAGTAGATCTTATCGCGATTATCTATGACACATATTCATTTAGTCATCAGGCCACTTACTATACATTTATGACTACATTTCCCACAGACACTTACTGATGCAGTGCAATGCTGCGCATCACTTATTGATACTTCTCACAGATGCTGCACATCTTATTTACATACACCTGCCCTACAGTGACAGCACATGGTCTGTGCGCCGATCCCTGTAGTATATAAGGACTCTCATGTAGTAGATAGCTCTTTAGCTTTATACGGCATGATTAGTCTAAGGTGTATTGTCTCTCCCGCTCCAATTCCCTTTCCACTTTCAGTTGTGACCTCGCTGCTTTAGTGTGCACCTCACAATTGTATAAAGCTCCCTCTCTAGCGACTTCACACACACACTCCTCCGTTCCAAACCATCATTCCCCTCCCTCCTCACTCAAGAGAGTGTTGTATTGTAATTAAGATCCAGTTCTTTGTAGTTCAACTGCAGCGCCGGGCCGTATATTGCCTCAGCGAGCAGTGCTAGGGTGTCTACCACTTAGTGGGGCATCGCAGAACCTCCTGACAACCGTTCGGACCAGGAGTACGATACTTTTTACTTTAAAACAAGATCTCTTTCATAATACTAGTAGTAGTTATATACTAGTATACACACTACATACCTCCACCCTCCATTTTGTGTTGAAAGGCCTATTCCCTTGAAAAAGGAATAGTGAGTTTTCACTTCGCACAATCTTATTTTCATCATTCCATGCATTCTACGCTTGGAAAAGAGAACCAGATCTGGCAAATCCTACGCCAGATTCAGCTCTCTTTCGCCACCAACTTATCGAGCAACTTCTATTGCTCTCCTCCACTTCTACGCCAACGCCTATAACTACCAACAGCAATAGGCAATTTGGTTTTTCAAACTCCACAATCCCTATTTCAACGATCACCCTGAGGAATTCCCATGGCATTACTTTCCAGACTACCTCGACTGAGCCAACCCATATTACAATTCTTTCCCCCAGGCATTCATTTTTAGAAATGAGCAATGACACATCCAGGATCGAGCACTTGGGACATGAGGGAACCAGCTCCAATGGTGGAAGACTCCTCAGTCAAACGAGAAAGGGAAAGAAGAGAAGCAGACGAGACCAGAAGGCTTTGACTTCTAGATGTGGAGGAAGCGATGGAGATGATGAACGAACAGATGAAGCAACAACAATGTATACAGAAAGAACAAGGAGACGCGATAATCAGTTTGGGGACAACAATGGCGGACATAGCCAAAAATATGAAGGACATAACAGCAATGATGCAGCAACAAGCCCAACCTTCAACAGCCCCCCAAATTATTCACACCAGTTCCTCTGGCCCCACAAACGCCCAGTCAGCCCACGTATTTGCCCAACACTGGGTAAAAGTTTCTGCGCCTACAGCATTCTCAGGGAAGCGAGACAAGCTTGATTCATTTGTTCAAGAACTGTTCCTAGTATTTGCTGCAAACAAAATGTGGTCAGACAGTGATCATATCACATACGCCCTCTCCTATATGATAGG
>QLPN01006156.1:0-24116 GCA_003314395.1 Albatrellus ellisii | reverse complement strand
TATACGGACTGGCCATCGAAGGGAAGGCCCCGAACGTTTTCCGTCGGGTGAACAGATTGGGCGTTCCATGGGTGTCTTTAACCTTCTGCACGATGTTCTGTGGATTGGTGTTCCTAAACGTTAGTTCCTCAAGCTCCAAGGGTTAGTACAGTTCCCTCAAAGACACTGCCAAAATAATTGACAGCGATTTGATCTAGTATTTAGTTGGTTTGTCAACCTGTTGACAACGTTTGGTGCTATCACTTGGATGTGCATATCCTATTCCCATATGTAGGTTTATCCCCAATTCGTAACGGGAAAGCTCGCGAACCTTCATTCAGACGTTTCATGAAAGCGCTCCAATATCAAGGCTTGTCGCGTGATGACCTTCCCTACAAAGCGCCATTCCAACCTTTCGGGTCATGGTTCGCACTCATCGCCACTGCGATTGTGTGCATATTCAAGGGTAAGGACCGGATCTACCGGTGCATCCGATCTGTTCTGACTGAAGAACACTGACACACAGGCTTTGACAACTTCATGCCGTTCTCGAAAGACGACTTTGTCACAAATTACATAGGCCTGCCTGCTTTTGTTCTGTTGTGGGGAGGCTACAAACTGTGGTATCGATCTAAGATCATACCAATTGCGGAGATCGATCTCATCACGGGAAAGCGTGTGATAGACGAGGAGGAGGAACGGTATTTACAGATGCAGGAAATGAGAGGGCCTCGGACGAGATGGCAGAAGATCTGGGACGCTTTGTAGGATGAATGTAGCACATGTACTGGCAAGCCTTATGCCAACATGGTTCCCAGCAGGCTCGTCCCGATGGTAAGGCGTACAGTACACATACACGTGTACGGTGCAAAATTTTATTGAATATCAATTTCGACACTTACCACAGATACATCTGGACCCCGGAACTTTAGGGGAGGAGAAACGTTGCACGCGCTAAGACGTGTCACATCACATAGTGGAGGCTCAACTTCCTGACTTCTGCATGTGGCCAGTTCGGAGACAACGATAGTAAAAACCAATGACTCAAACAAATGTCGAATACTGTAATCCACAGAATGCGTTACTATACTGCATCATCCGTCGCTTTTTGGTGTCACATCAAGTTGGGCTTACATCCAAGTCTGTAATGTTGCTGGTGCACTCCGATGCGCTGTGACTCAGGGGCCGGCGAGACATTACTCTTGAGTGACTAAAGTTGTACTCTCATCTCCGCCGCCCTGTACGCCGTGTTGCTGTTGACTGTTGAGTCGATGTAAACAAAGGGCTCTGGATGGGATAGCCAGGAATACCAGCCGCTTTTTCTTCAGCCACTGTAATCTCCGTCTGTCCAGATACAGAGAAGAAGGGGGAAGTCAATAGGGAAGATGTTCCCTTCATGCTGTTAAAGTGGTTCTTCGTGGCATGTCATTGGCTCTTGATCGTAAAATGTGGGACAGAAGCCATGGAGACGCCCGTGTAGATCTATCTGGAGCACCGTGGACATTGGAGCCTCCAGAATCCACCAGCTCAGGATTATTTAGGGATAGATTTAGCGAGATGAGGATTAAGGGTTGTGCATATGAGACAGATTGTTGTTGGGTAGACTTATAGGAGTAGATTCCAAGTCAAGATACATCGACGGCACATTCACACCTATAGAGGACCCCTCACTAGAATTGTTCATAAGTAGGAGATGCTGCTGTGTTGCTGTGAGTAGGACTATGCATGTGCTTGATTATATATGGTTCAAGTGTGCCAGTAACAAGCACCTTGCTGAGTTATACTTGGCAGTAAAGTGGAAGTGGTGAGGCCAGATGGTGGGGAGGGTTCAGTGAGACTTCACAAATGTTGGTGATGAGAATATCAGAGTCATCACCAGATGAAGCACATCTGATATGTATGGGGTGCCATATCTTGAGAAAGGCTTTGTCTCGTTTATTGAGGGCGACGCGCCTGTCTTTTTTGTGCGCAGATGAAAGTCACATGGCAAGTACAGCATAGCCGAACCGAATACCGCTCTGTGTCGAGAGCACAGTACGTTGTGACCACAAAAATTACATGATGTCCGCATTCAGGATGTCCGAAAATGGTGTTTTGGCGACACTCCAGCGAACCAAAAACTAGAGTCTCGGGTATCATGCTACACCCAGAACCGTTTTGATAGGGGAGGTAGGAAGGTGGTTGGCATTCGGGATTCCAGTTCCATCGTGCACAAAGAAGCCTCGATGATTCAACGCAGCCTATGGATTCTTATGCTGTAAGTAAGGTGGCTGATATAGCGAGAACCCGATCAATATGGCCCGCCTTCTGGAAGTACTGTGTTGCAACCCTCTGCGCCGGGAACAAGCGCGGACCCTTCACGGGTATCAGGGCCAGCTTCACATATTCACCTTTATCTATAAAGTTTGGCCAAGTGAAGCGGAAGAAGTCACCTAATACTGCAAGACGAACGCGTTGCGCTGGGAGACGTCATGGTTCAATAGAAAGCTTAAACAAACGGCAGTGACTAACGTCACATCACTGACTATTCTGGATTCTAAGCACCGATCTTGGTGGGTCGGGTCATCCGGTCCGATTAAATGACACGTGTTCGAACCACTCCATCGGAAGTCGCCAAGTCATGCTGTTCAAGGCTGCAAGTACCCAACTCGGAGCGATCTAAGTGCGACTGCAATCTGAATGCGAGAAGCGGAAGGATATCAATAAGGGTTTTCAGGGTTCGTCATGTACAGTAGCACACAGCTGAGCGCAACCTAAAAGCCAATCATGGCATGATGTTTAGTTCGCAACAAGCAAAATCTATATGCGTGAAATTATATCAATACAAGAAAGCATCGCAATGCAGTCTTAAGTGCAGTGTACGGATGAATTATGCGTGGATGGAGATGTATACGGTATGTGGCACAAAATTGAGGCAAGAGGCATAGACACGAGCCACGCACACACATATAAGGACGTCCCAGTCATAATTGTGATAAACAGACCAACAAACCAAAAAACAAAACGAGCGAACGAGATGATGCTGCCACTCCATTGACCCATATTTACGTGTGGGTGCGGGCGCGACTCTTGCTGCGAGCGCGCTGGGATTGCTCAGGTACAACATCGAACCCGGCCATACCCAAATCAGCAGGCAGCTGGGCCGTTTCGCCCAAGACCTCTTCACGCTCTGCAGCAGAAAGTAAAGGCTCAATGGTCGCATCGCCATCGACATCTTCAGCTGCAGCAGGGACTGCCGCAGCGGGGCGTAGGAAGTGTGGTGGAGTGACAAGGTCATTGAATAAGAACTGAAATATATATTCAAGTAGAAGAACGCAATCAGACGAAAAACACATACGGTTCCATAGACAAGCAGCGCGAAGCCCGTGACCTGGAGGAACGAGAGAGGGAAAACAAACACTTCCCAGCCTAGACCAAGGCTGACAATCCAGATAGCAAGCGTGCGACAGGTGTCAGTCAGGCTTCGTGCCGTCGCACTAACGTGCCTAGTAAGGCTAAGCCCGAAGAAATTGAAGAGTGAAATGCTGATCGCGATAACAATGCCAGAGTAGAGGACGGTAGGGGTATCGACGAGTTGATGCCACCCACGGGGAAGATCAAACCATGGTGCCGCGGGAGATGTCGGGGGTAAAGTGATGAGCGGCAAAAGAGGGAGCAGGAGGAGAATAGAGAGAGTGCCAAAAAGACCTTCATAGCCGACAGCAAGAAGAGGGGGGATAGTGTAGCGAGAGAGAAGTTTCTCTTCTACGACGAACTGGGTCGCTGTGCTTATCGACCCAAGACAAATGGAGTGAGTACGGTCCTAATAGACAGAATGTACACTTACAAGATCTGGGCGAAAAGAATGAAGAAGATGCCTGGCCAGATAACGGCGTGAACATGATGCACGAGACAAAATGGAGCAAGGGAAAGAACTTGCCAACGAGAACCTTCGTAGCCTCTGGCTCTTCGTTGGGTCCTGCGGCCGGGCCATCCAAAGGCGCAGAGATATCAAATAGGGAAGCGATGCTTTCTCGAAGGGTGTCCTTGATCAGTGAGCCGCTGAACCCAACGAGCGAGACGCCGACCATGACGGTCACAAGAGAAAGCCATCTGTAGATGGAAGTCAGGGAGGTATATGCTTTTACTTGCAAGGAAGACTAACTGGTAAAGATGGAGACGGCGACTGAGAAAGATGACAGAGAGGATACCGACGAAGAGAACAAGCGCGCCACGGGTCATCTGATAGATGGAAACGGGCGTGTACAAAAGTCCGACATTCATGAGCTGCAAGAAAAGGTGTTGAGTACGGGATATGAGATATAGATGGATCGAGGGGATGCTAATGAAAAGATATGGAGCCGAAGCGATGGACAGTATGGAGGGTCTGGATTAAACGGACCGTTGTGCCGGTGAGATCACAAAGCGCCGGTAGCCATAAGAGGAGAATTCGATAGCCGGTGAGAGGCTCGGCTAAGGGCTTGGGGAGACTAGAGCAGCGTTGCGCTTCGACTTCGACCTCTCCGCGTGGCTGGGAAGCCAACGAGTCGGGCTCAGATCTGTCGTCGAGAGGAAGACGGACGGAAGAGCGCTTAGACGCAAGCCACGCGTATGCCACTGGGAGGAAACCTAAACAAGGCATCAATCCCATGCTCCGTGCATGCGGCATAGAAGGCAGATACACACAGAGCATCTCCCCCACTGCAGTGGTAGCGTGTGTAAGCGAGGAGAAGATAGCAGAGGTAGGGATACGACTGACGGAACATCTGAAGTGTCTGCCACACCGGTTGCTCATATAGGATATGGTGCCTAGTATTGGGGTCATCGCAGTTCTCAACGCATTGCATGTCCTGAACAAAGGAATGGATATATGTATGAGAGGAGGTGTATGAGTATGGGGAGATACCTGGTACTTGCTCCAAAGCGAGTTGGATGATCCCTGGAGATGTATGCGTGTGTGAGCGGGAAGATAAGAGAAATATAGACGGGAACTAACTGTAAGGATCATCCCCGCTATAAGAATGGGAACGTAGAAAGTGGGAGGCATGAGGGGCGGGGGGAAGGCAAGGCAGAGTGGGGGAGGAAGAGACGAACTTGAGGGAGGAAGCGACGGGGTGACGGGGGAGCTTGGTCACAGTGACAGCAGGCTATGGACAATATTAATTGGCACAAGTGGAATATATAAATGATAAAGCTGGAGTTGCACCCATCTAAAAGCTCAAGGCTTCCTTGAGCCCAAGCTACTTCCCTCCTCCCCCCTTTACCATGGTCAGTATCTCCCTCATCCCCCCCAGGACCACCTCTCTTCGTAATTTTCCCGTCTCCGGCTACCTCGGTCTTACTCCGGTCACAGTTCATGGCGGTCAGCCTCTTTCCCCCCTTCATTCATGTTCCCTCTCTGATCAGCCTCATTCATAGCCGTTAAAATCAAGTTGGAGTCAGATGTCCGGCCTCAAACAATATCTATTGCAGTTCGCTGCTATGAGGGGCGACAGGGTCGTCGCGGCGCCATCCATACCAATATCTTAGCAGACTATCCTGTCACTCTCTGGCAAGCCGCCTTTCCTGCCGATTACCCCACCTCCCAAGAACTCCAATATCCATTTCGCATCGTGGTTCCTCGCGACTCTCCCGGTTTCAGCACCGCTTATTTCCCGGACTATCGCGTCTATTGGCGCGTTGAAGCTGGTGCGTGTTGCTTTCTATGGCCTCTAGTCTTCTCCTTGTAATCGACGCATTATAGTCGTCACACACATCCCCATTGTCGGCGTCGGACACCGCCATGTCAAGTCCTCCGATCTCCATCTTGTCCGCTATGACACCCCTCCCTCCCTTCCTCCCCCCTGCCGACCGCCATCATCAGAGTTCCTTTCTAAACAGACTACCCACCCGCGCGTGCCTATCCGCTACCACCTGTCTGTCCCATCGGACCCCATCGGACCCCTTGATCTCGTCTCTGTAGGGGTTGTTCTCCGCCCTCTTGACCCCGCCGTCACCATTCGCTCAGCCACTCTCACCGTCGAGCGCCGCATCGAACTCCACGAGACCACTCTGAATCACTCCCCAACTATCGTTGCGTCCGCCTATCTTCCGCTTTCCTCAAGCGATTCTGAGAATTACACCCCGCTATCTCGGACCTCCTCCGCCTCCTCTATCACACCTCCCGCGTCCCCCCCTCCCCCTTCTTCCTACTCCTTCTCGAGCACATTGACTCTCGACTCTGCCAGTACTTCGCACAGTGATGCGACCGTGCGCTCACGTTCCCCACTTCTTCCCCGCGATTCTGAGTCGGATTGGGCACATGCCAAGATTGTGGTTAATACCGTTGCTGGCGCAGAGAACTCATCAGGTCGATTCGTGCAGGATCACTCAACTGGCGTCTGGACGCGGAAACTGACACTGCAGTGGCCCGCGCACCGTAGCCTCACACGCTGGGCCATGGGAGAGACCATGTCGACAGACATGGCACGAGTTGGGTTTTTCGTTAAAGTCAAGGTAAGCCTGTGGCTCTTATGCTGTGTTTGTGGCGCCCACACCCTTTCACTTCTTGACAGCTCGTCGTAACATCTCCTGCTGGTACCGATTCTGTCGATCTTGCAGACCATCCTCTGCTTGTGACAACTACAAATAGTGCTGAGCGCCAGCTTGCCCGTTCGAGATACCGCGCATCACACACGTCGGCACACGCATCCGCGGAGTTGACCTCAACATCCACTCCCGCATCGCGTAGTGGAACACCGGTTCCTGTTAAGCCCCTTGATGTTTCATGGCCGTCACATTCTGTCCCTCCTGCAGCCGACAAACACATCTTGCGCGAGTGCAACACAAAGGACAAGACGCATTGTGAAAGCCGCCGTAGACGCAATGGACGCCCTCACACGAGTGCGGGCTTCGGTGAGCGCCCGGGAACAAGTGCCGGGTTGCCGGATCTTTCGCTCAGCGTGGGCGGTGCGTGGCGCCCTGGAACCGCAGCTCCTGCGAGCGCCACGCTGGGACATCTATATCCACCCATTTCCCGGCTACATACCGTGCGCACGAATACAATCACCGGTATCACCACCATCTCTCCCGCACAGCTGCTTTCGCCAGATCATGTGCGGGCGTGGGAGGAGGAGCTCGCACGGATTGAAGTCAAGTCGCGGCGAGCGAGTGTCACAGCTACTACGTACATGCGTCTTGTTACAGGCGGTGAATCGCGATCACGTCGTGGGGAGATCATGGCAAATAGCGGGTAGCTGACCAAACACGCAAGCGGTATCGTATATTTCATGCGCTCGGACCCACAACTCCCTTGTGTATCACGTACAACATATATCACCACGCTGCAGCACTAGTTTCCTTTCGATACGTTATTGTAACGGCAGTACCAATGTCCCTCTCACTCTCAATTCCTGTCTCCACATCATCACACCACAAGCACCAACATTTCTTATTATTGTCGCGGGTTACAGTTCATCGCTCATCGGACATTATCGTGGTCTACCACCTATCTACTTCTCACTCTCCATAACGACTGTGTGTAATGCGCGGGTGGCTTGGACTTTGACTCAGAATCCGGTGCCTCTCATCTTGTTCTCGTCATCCTCATCCGTGTTGCGTCTAGTTTTTCTTGCATTTTACTCTATTTGCATCATTTTGGGTTTTGGAGCACAATTAAATGGCATATCAGTCCTGGGGGCTCGGACCCTGTCTTCTTCAAGCGGCACGCATCAATAATTGCATGCCGTGAAAGTGATAACTATATCCATCTATTGTGCGACCTGGCAAGTCTCGGTGATGTCTGTCAGGGCCTGCTCACGTGGAGCGCGCGAGTATCACAACTAAACACGCGCAGTAACCATACAGTAGGCGTCACTAGAACTTCTCGTTCAAACAAATGAATTTAAAATTGGCAACTCCGTTGGCGAATCGTCTAAACTTGAACTCAGTTACAGGTAGCGTAGCGAGAGGAGGTTCAGGCTGGTGCAAAACAGGTCAGAATGCTTGTACATTGTTTGCTCAAGCAGCTCAGTTTTTGGACAAACACGAGAAAAGAAGAGATATGTTTTTAGCTGTACTGGTGTGGTTGATGTACCCGTAACGCGTAGGGCTGACGCTACTAGTTTGCGTACGATCAACTGAGCCGCATCTGGCTCCGAGCAACTGCCGAGCGGCATCAGAGAAGCTGCCCGCGGCGGGACCGACGGGTCATCGTTGCCAGTTGTCGGGTGCAGTTAATGACTAATGTCAATGTTCCCGGCGCTCCAATTCGGGGGACACAACACAGTAGAGTAGTGGTAGTGGCAGTAGTGCTGTGATAGCAGCCTTGACATTGGTCTGTTTTAGCAGCTTGTCTTCCCCGTGCGCTCCGGGAAGGACGGCACTTCCACCACCTGCAATTTGGCGTCAAAAGGTGTAGAAGTTGGTCTGGACAGCTGCCACGGTTTCCTAGTGATTTGTTACCCCAGCGAGCGACAGCGCCAATTTGCTTCCAGTACTACCACAGACTCGGTTCAGCCCAGAGCACCAAGCCCAGAGCAGTCCAGATACCGTCTCTTATCGATGCATCGTAAGAAGTGGCTAAGACGCTGTTACAAGTGATAGCACCGGACGATGTATTTTTGGTTTCGAAGATCTCCGGAAGTCATCGTGCCCGGCAGATCCATGACTTTGTAGGCAGGCAGGTCAGAAAAATTAGCGCACCAATTTGGAGACGGCTGAAGGCGTCTGAGTTTTTCAAGAAGATGTGCTGAGCTTCGAAAGCATCACGTTACCATGGACCCTACTGTGAGTGTTGCGGAATAGCCGTGCCGTGCGCCGCCGCATAACGAGCAGGTATGAAATGGAGAAACGCGCGACCGTGACTCGAACTCGGAGCACTGGCACAGCATCGGTAGCACCACCGGGCCAAATCCTTTGTGGATAATGCCACTGACCACGATGGTGCATCTGTACAGCCATTACAAAATTCATCAGCCATATGGAAGAGGAGGCTACACATCACGCATCCACCCACAATTCGAGCCGAGCATACCCATCTCTGAAGCGAAACATTAACACCTGATTGTGCAAGAACCGGGTGCTGAACACTGGCCCGACAAAGCTCCTGATATCGAGAACGTGTGTAACGCGGTAAGCTCCTGGGGCATGGGGTGCATCCCAAATAACATAGTCAGCACACTTCAGCATGACTGTTAACTGGGACCATCAAAAGTGTGGGTAATGAACCGACCGACAGACCTGCAGACTTTGTCCAAGGAGTGGTAGCACTGCCGCGTTCATTGGAAGGGAAGAGCCAAGCCGCTTGAGCGGAAACGGAGGTGGCCAAAAATCTGAGAGTCTGGGCTAGTTTAGTTTACTTTCAAATAATGTATAGCGTTGGAGTCCGAGATTTTCACATCTGTGCATAGGCTTTTTGTGTGGTAAGCGCCCACCGCATTCTGCCCGAAGGCTATTGGATTACTACAGACGTCTCCGTAGCTGACCTCAGCAGAAGACGGTCGTTCTGCGTCTGTAAAGCAGTATAAGCAAGTCAATTGCATTACCGTGCCTATGGAGAAAGCATCTCGTTCGGAGTCACGCGCCATCGACCATGTGAATTATGGTCACTGGGACTATACACGATATCTGTGGTTGTACTCTGAAGAATGACCCATCGGACCAAGCTGTCGTCCCGAGCTGTCATGTGTCTATGTGGATTCTAGGCTCAGATATCTTCCCGAAGCACAGGCAGACGTGCGCCCGGCTGCTGATTGGCCATCATCTGACATGAACGTGTTCTGAGCCACGTAAAGCTTCACGTTAAGAAGGGGTCAAAACTTGACATGGTGCTGCCGAACTAGTAGCTTCCAAGCCTCATAATCGCCTGACACCAAGGGAGACTATACGATTCATGGGGTGGTGGGCAGAAGCTGGGTTCTCGCATGCAGTGTGCTGCGCAAGAAGACTGGCCAAAACGACATACCGTCTGTAAAAGCTTTATAGGCATTTCTTCCTCCCGGAAAACCTATTAATAGCTGTGCGGTCTCGGAAGGAACTCATCTCGATTGCCAGTACAGCGGATGATTCCGGCGTGCTCTGCCCACCAGACTTAACGCCGCACCAATGTGCAGCACGGTCACAGTAGCGCAACTGAATTGAGTCAAGAAGTTCGTATTTAGTTCCGGAATGGTGGTTGTACATGTGACCCTACTCATGCCACTTTGTGCAATGTGAATGAAACGGGGCTAGGGTTTTGAGAGGATCCTGACGGTTCAAGGAAAGATGCCGAGGACTGACAAAAGAACTAAAAGTAATTCACGAACAGATATTCCGCGTCCAGCCTAGTAGTGGAAACGTTGAATGAAGGAATTGACACGATCTGAGCGCGCGATCTGTCTAGTCGCCCGTTTGAGTCGTGGTATATACAAGTCCAGACAAGAAAAAACGCAAAGATACAGAATGTATTTCTGAGATACGATATGATATTACGCTATGAAAGACTGTCGTTAGTCTCCATAGCTGACCTCAGCAGAAGACAGTCTTGACCGTCGGTGTTTACTGCCCAAAATACAGAATATATCCGCCTTTCACACATGAGAGACGGTGCAAGTGCAATATCAAGGTCGCACACTCCCAAGGGTATCTCGGTCACAAACAGTATCGATCATTACTGAATGCCATCGTCAAAGCTTCAGAGTCCAGCATTTGTGAAGGCCACTCCTTGAGCCTTGTAGTAGTATCGTCATGGACACGGAGGCGTCAGGTTCACAACTTCACGTCCCTAATCATCTAAGCATGAGACGATTGGTCTATGATCAACTAGAAACGAACTGCCAGTGAATCAAATCGGCTCGCCGTGGACCGGATTCGCCAGAGCGATAGAATATCACTAACATCGTGTGTGGCTTGGAGTCTGAAGATGACGACAGGTGGGAGGACATTCAAGTAGTGTAGTATTAAAAAAACATTGGGCAAGTTCGGCTGCCATAATCTGGCGGATACTAATCCTATTCTCGCGGAGAATCCGGACGAAATTGGCGTTGGAATCAACCAGCCGAACTGGCCTGTAACGTTGCGCGCCGGCATCGTGATGCGCCAATGTTTGATTGCATAATCAAGGGCCCCGACACCCTCTTTCTTCAGGCGACGTTGTTCCCGCTTCTCTTTTTCTTCCCCAACAGTCCCCCGTTTTTTTTTTTATCTTTCTTAATTGCGTGTCGTTGACGCTTTCAACGTCCTCTCCTTTCTTTCTCTGTCTTTCTGCACCATCGACTGAATATCTGATATTTACAATATCCTCGTGCATTCACCTGCAGCTCATAACACAAAGCCTCACCATGCGCATATCATCCCACCTCTCCATCGTCGCTACCTTGGTCTTGTCGTTTGCATCTTTTGGCACCGCCGTTGCTAGCTTGGACGGTCATATTCGACCTAATAAGATTCATCGACGAAAGGAAGCAGGCTTATTTCCCCTTGAGCTGGCCAATGTCGACCTCGTTTCAGCTTCTCTTGACAAGCGTGACTTTTCCGGTGCTCGCTTCACATATTTCTCGGACGGCCTAGGTGCTTGTGGCCAATATAATCGGCCCAGTGATTTTGTAAGTCTCGTTTACCCATGGCAAGTATACATGTGACTTACTTGGGTATTCACGCAGATTGTAGCTCTCAACTCAGCAGTGAGTCCCGCGTATCACTGATGCGCCGCAGGATTCCTATAAACGAGTTTGTTCTTATAGCAATTTGCTGGTGGAGCCCACTGCTTCGAGACCATCACCATTACAATAAATGGCAAAAGCGTTCAAGCACAAATAACAGACGAGGTAAGTTAGATCGTTTGCTGTATGGTCACGTTCTTGTGTTTTCTTTGCTCAAGCTCTTACCTAGTGCCCTGGTTGTTCTATGTTTGGACTTGACTTTTCTGTGGGTCTCTTCCAATTTTTCGCATCAGAGTCTGTGGGTGTTCTCGACGGCTCCTGGGCGTTTGGTTCGGGTTCTCCAACACCCTCACCTACGCCTACGCCTACGCCCACGCCCACGCCTCCTCCACCCTCCTCTACCCACTATACACCGACCTCCTCATCGTCACCACCGCCACCGCCACCGCCTCTGTCTACTACTTCACACTCTACTTCGACTCCGCTGCCCTCAACAAGTACTACGCCGACCACGACTCCAACACCTTCAAGCTCCAGCACATCTCCTGTCATCAGCTTGAGCTCCACCCCAGCCCTATCTTCCCAATCGAATTCCCTCGTCGAAGCTGCGGGCGCGCAGCCCACTGGTGGCGTATTGGGCACCCTCCTTGTCCTGGATAGTGCCCTGTTGCAGCTAGCCGAGATTGTTCATGTTGCCTGGGTCGCGTAGGCGCGGACATGGAGGCGTTGGGCACCCGTCGCCAAGCAACACATTGTATATCCACTAACTATTGTTGATGGATCGCTTTGCCCGTCAAGCTAGACTTTATCATTTATTCGGGGATTTAAGAGTACAATGCTCTATTGGGTTTCGGATATACCTCACCAGTAGTCTCAGACCTATGCCAATCGTTAGTGACTGCCATTTTGATGTCGGCCCGTTATACCTCTTTTCAGTCAATATTCATTGCTCTCACATAAATTTATAACACACGACCTTGGGACATTTGCCATCACATATACCCCTGGATCCATGATACGATACAGTACCCAGCTGTCCGCCAAGCTTGCACATATTGGGATCCAACGTAATACGATGTATCCCTGCAAATTCTAGAATGCGATTTAAGCTACAACTAGTGAGGTCGTAGTAGGGAAGAGTGAGGCAGGCACACACAGACAGAGAAGTTGGATAGCCATCATGAACGAAACAGGAGAAAAGAAATGGGAAGGGAAAGATGGAGGATAGATGACGTGTTGGCGTAGAAGAGCACGACACCCGCAGAAGGCCAAGGAAAGACCCACACCTGCTGCTCGCGACCCCACTATCGTCCCTACACAACGCTCAGATATTGTGCCCACGTAAAGGCCTGCTTCGGTGTCCGTTTGTCCATGTGTCTTTCACGTCATCCATACCATGTATTCCCAAGTCCCGCGTCGCACGCCCCTACCATGACCCCTTTTGCGTACATTACATCACTCCCTCTCTCCCACACGACGATGCCACCATGTGGCCCTGGAGCCTTTAGGCGCTACTGGTCTGCGATCCTTCCTCCGCTACCTGAACCAGCGGCTCCCGTGCGAACATAGACTCATCTGATGAGTTGAGCGTGCGGTGGTTCGGCGAAAGAACTACGCGGTCGCGTGCATCTATTGAGGATACCGATGAGTCAAGGCGGTTCCTTATTGGGTGGGAAGATGGTGCATCGGGCAGAAGCGGGTTCATTGTGGGAAGAGGTGGCAGAACAAGCGGACGGCGTGACGCTGAATCCGCATCGTCGACATTACCCTGACCAGGCTCGGTGGCGAGGGCAGACCGTCGTGTGCGAGGTGAAGGCGGGACAGAGATATTGGACATGCAAGACACAGCTGGACCCGTACTGGCGTCGGCGGTAGAGGAAGTAGAGACATCTAGAAGTTCAGACACAACATCGGATGGCGCAGATGGAGAGGGCGCGAAGGAGGGTGAAGACCCTAATGTTGTCTCATTAGGAGTGGCGGTCGAACCCCCTTGTACACTGCCTTCCTGTCCGCTATTCTGCGCCCGCTCCCGTGCCTCGCGCCGCTGTTGCTCCTCATGGTCGAGGAGTGAAAGACGCATGGCCTCCATCACCATCAACTGAAAATGCCAAGTGTCAATCAGCCCCAACCGGAACATGATTCGAATTAAAATATCGATAGAACGAGCGGTACCTCCTCCAAGTCTTGACCGCCGAGACCCATCGACCCAAGCACCTGATTGAGCTCTTGATGTTGTCTCCTCCTTGACCGTCTACTAGCACTATTTCCCTCGCTGTTCTCGACAGAGCCACCGAGCTCTGCTGGTAGAGTATGAACACGTCCACTGGTAACTCCGACTGGAACCAAGCGATCCCCGACCTGACGCATTATGATGCGCCGGTTGGCACGTCGAGTGGCAGCTGCCCGCACAGCAGCTAGTTTCGCCTCCCAATCTGGCCTAATTTGATCTATGGTCCAAAGGTCGATGACTCAACAGAAAGGCAAGTGATAGTAGTACACTGACCTGTCGTGACAACTTCCGCGCTGTTATGTCCAAGGCTTTTGCGTCGTCTCTGTTTGCCTGCATGAGATCCATTATTATCCACTGGATGTGACGAGCCTCTGGGTAATTCTGGCCATAAAGGAGGTGACTAGTAGTCGAAAACAAGGAAAAGTGGTAATGAGATAGGAGTCAGCATCTGTTGAGCCAGCACTGACCGAGCCTTCACTCCCGATGCCTGCACGCCATGACGGAGGTGTGTACACGACTCCAAAGTTCTCCTGCACACAATACGGGCAGCACGCAGGCTCAGAAACCAGATGCGTGACCGTAGGTTCTGCCCGTTTAATTTGTATAAAACATTCGGTGCATATAGCCTGATCGCAACACCGCGACCGGTTGATGTTCTGAGGGTAGTACTTGGGGAAGGTTAGAGACAGTGTTACGTGACGTAAAGAGGGCGGTGGACGGCGTGGGGATGAAGGGAAGGTGGCGGTAGACGTACGAGGAAGCATATTGGACATTCGATAGCACCTCTGTATACTGCAGCTTCGGGGGATCGAGATGGCTCCTTGGAGGCGCTGGGGCGCTTGTGATGCCCAGCCTTGGAGAAGTTGGATGCCGTGCTCAGAGCGTCATTACGACCGCCGGACGGTTCATGCTCTGTCGGAGGCTCCTTGCGAGCAGCTAGTATCTGTTCATCGTCCCACGACTCATCATATTCCTCCAGAGGCCGATAGAATGGAGCGAGCTTGCGTTCGCAGATGAGCTGGCCGACGACAGCTTCATTCCAGTCTTTCGTGCCAGAGTAGATGCCTTGGGGAGTGAGAAAGCCGTAGTCGATGGTTTCATCGTGGTGGCTGCGTCCTGAAGAGGACGCGCTGTTGCCCATATCTCGAGCCTCGTTGGGAGTAGGATGAGTCGACGGTGAGGCCGGCGCCGTTCTATGCGGGTGAGTAGTGACTAACCGCTCACACCGCTTTGTGTACACCTTGTTTGTCATGTGGCACACACAGACCCTTTCTACATGTTAGTTGCAGCTTGGAGGTCATACACTTCGGTAATCGCTATTACGTAGTATAAAGTCTGTGACTAGGCAATTGCCTCTGTGAGCAGCGTGATTACACTTTTGACGAATGCCTTTGCTGCCATTCTTTCCTTGTGTCTGCTCTCCTGCCCCGTATTTCTAATAGATTAACTAACCTCCAACACGTTTATTCCATGCGACCAAACACCATGTAAACAAACCACGCCACGTCAGCTTCCCTCACGTGCAACCCTCGACTTTTTCCCATTTCCCGCGACGCTTATTTGTAGTGAAAGACCACAACAGTCTCGACTATTTCCTTTTGTCAGGGCTAGATTATGGAGGCTCCTTGGACGAAGCCACCCCAGGATGTGCTTCGGCACTTTCATGTTAACTCTGCGGATGGTCTGGTTCCGGAGCAAATCAAAAGGCATGCACAGACATACGGGACCAATGGTAAGTCTTCGTCCCTCTGGGTCCAGAGTCTTCACGGCTCAGTCCTTCGTCTCTAGAATTACCTGAAGAGCCATCAACTCCGCTTTGGGAGCTAATCCTGGAACAATTCAAGGACCAGCTGGTTCTCATCCTTCTTGCCTCGGCTGTCATTTCGTTCGTGTTGGCTTTGTTGGACGACGCGGAGGATGCTACACTTCTTGGCGCCTTCGTAGAGCCTTCAGTAATCTTGCTTATCCTCATCGCTAATGCCGCTGTTGGAGTCATCCAAGAAACTAACGCAGAAAAGGCCATTGACGTATGTATTATAGCTGTGATGAGTTCTGGGGCTTTACTGAATGTTTGTTTTGCCGCAGGCATTGAAAGAATACTCTCCCGACGAAGCCAAAGTAATTCGTTCCGGAAAACTGTCTCACATTCATGCTTCGGAACTTGTTCCAGGTGATATTATTGCGGTCGCGGTCGGTGACAAAATCCCTGCCGACTGTCGCATTCTATCCGTGTCGTCTAGCAGCTTCCGTATCGACCAGGCTATTTTGACTGGTGAGAGTATCAGCGTTAGCAAGTTCGTGGATGTCGTCCCAGATCTCAAAGCTGTCAAGCAAGATATGACGAATATGCTTTTTTCGGTAAGGGATTTGTGGTATTCGTGTTCACGAAGACGGACTCACTTCTTGTGTCATAGGGCACCACAGTGGTGAATGGCAGTGCCCGGGCTATTGTCGTGTTTATTGGCCAAAGCACCGCTATTGGTGACATCCATAAATCCATCTCTTCTCAGATCAGTGAAAAGACGCCTTTGAAGCGCAAGCTTGACGAATTTGGTGACCAGCTCGCGAAGGTCATCTCAGTCATTTGCGTGCTCGTGTGGCTCATCAATATCCGGCACTTCTGGGATCCTGCACATCGTGGTGTTCTGAAAGGTGCAATTTACTACTTCAAGATAGCTGTGGCACTCGCCGTTGCTGCCATTCCTGAGGGTCTGGCTGCGGTTATCACGGCATGTTTAGCGTTAGGCACTAGGAAGATGGCACAAAAGAATGCCATCGTTCGGAACTTGCCTAGTGTTGAAACGCTTGGTAGCACTAACGTCATCTGTTCGGACAAGACGGGGACATTGACGACTAATCAAATGAGCGTATCGAGAGTGAGTGACTTGTGTTCATCGTTGCGTCGCTGTCATTGTCTAACATCTTGATCTAGTTCATTACTGTTAATACATTCACTGGTGCCCTGAAAGAGTGGACAGTCGAGGGCACCACGTACGCTCCTCATGGATCGGTGACGTCTGCTGATGGCAAGCGTACCTTGAATGATATTCAATCAGAGCCAATTCAACGTCTGGCCGAAATCTGCGCTATCTGCAACGATTCAAAGATTGTGTACAACTCAGTAAGCGTATTTCTACCTCCAAAAATACCTGCATCTTCTTACTGTTCTTTCAAAGGACAAGGAATTATACAACAACGTTGGAGAGCCCACAGAGGCTGCATTGAAGGTCCTTGTTGAGAAGATTGGGTGCCCTGACAAAGAGCTGTTGAATTCACTTACCTCTCTCCCTCCAGCAACCCGGGCAAGCGCGGTCAACGACCACTACGAGCGCAAGATACCACGTCTACTGACTTTCGAGTTCTCTCGTGATCGCAAGATGATGTCCGTCCTCGTCCGACTGAATAGCACCGGTGCGTTGTTCGTGAAAGGTGCCCCAGAATCCGTTCTCGAGCGCAGCACTACGGTTTTGATTCCTGGCGGTCACCGTGTCCTCCTTACGCCTGCTTTGCGCAACACTCTCTTGCAGCAGACTGTCGCGTACGGAAAGACTGGTTTGCGTACACTTGCCTTCGCGTTCGTCGACGTGCAAGACATCGATGTGGAACATTATCATTCTCAGAGCGTCCGTGACTACTCCCGTTTCGAACAGGACCTTACTTTCGTCTCCCTCGTCGGCATGTTGGACCCTCCCCGTCCTGAAGCACGGAACGCCGTTGCTAACTGCAGGGCTGCGGGTATTCGCGTGATTTGCATCACAGGTGATAATCGTGGTACGGCAGAGACAATCTGTAGACATATTGGGATATTCGGTGACGACGAGGACTTGACGGGCAAGAGCTATACTGGTCGGGAATTTGAGGAGCTAAGCCAAGAAGAGAAAGTACTGGCAGTACAGCGGGCATCCCTCTTTAGTCGAACAGAATCTGGCCACAAGAGTCAGTTGGTTGATTTGCTGCAGGGACTTGGACTGGTCGTGGCCATGGTACGTTCAATTCAATGGATCAATCCTTATCGGCTGCTCATTCAATGAATGTCTAGACTGGCGATGGTGTAAACGACGCACCCGCGTTGAAGAAGGCTGATATCGGTGTAGCGATGGGCAGTGGAACCGATGTCGCGAAATTAGCTGCAGATATGGTCCTCGCCGACTCCAACTTCGCGACAATAGAACAGGCCGTGGAAGAAGGCAGACTTATCTACAACAATACAAAGCAATTTATCCGATACCTCAGTGCGTATCTTTGAAAGTATCCTCGCCGTGAGAACAGACTGTTGACACCTTCCTTAGTTTCATCAAACATTGGCGAAGTAGTCAGCATCTTCCTCACCGTTCTGCTTGGCATGCCGGAGGCCCTCATTCCCGTGCAGCTGCTTTGGGTCAATCTTGTCACTGACAGCTTGCCTGCAACCGCTCTTGGCTTCAACCCTCCTGATCATTCAATCATGCGCGTGCCGCCACGCAACAGTCGCGAGCCTCTCATCTCCAAGTGGTTGTTCTTCCGCTACATGGTAGTCGGCATCTATGTCGGTGTGGCGACAGTGGCTGGATACGCTTGGTGGTTCATGTTCTATGCCGAAGGGCCACAGATCTCCTTCTACCAATTAGTATGTAGCTCCTTCACAACATGCAGAATTTCAATGCTTACATCATATAACCTCCAGACACACTTCCACCAATGCAGCAGTGCTTTCCCAGAGATCGGCTGTGAAATGTTCACGAACGTTATGTCGCGGCGGGCCACGACCATGAGCCTTTCCATCCTTGTTACCATCGAAATGTTCAATGCCATGAATTCGCTGTCCGAAAACGAAAGCCTGCTCCGGATGCCGTTGTGGAAGAACCCGTTCCTTGTGGGCGCGATCACGCTCAGCATGGTGCTGCACTTTGGCATTTTATATATCCCCTTCCTCACGGTAAGCACCTAATTTCGTCTTTGTCTTCAAATCTCACGTTTCTGCTGGCAACCGTCTAGGCGCTGTTCGCAATCACACCTCTCAATTGGGTTGAGTGGAAAGCTGTTCTATACCTCAGCGCACCAGTGCTAGCAATTGACGAAGTGTTGAAGTATATCACGGTGCGTACAATGATGATATCGGACTGTCCACACAAGCTGACTATCGTACAACGTACGGTATAGGCAACTTTCATCGCGCCGCCAACCAAAATGAAATTGGATTAGATACATGTAGCATTACCGCCGTGTATGCTGTAGAGCCGGGGTAATGACATGATTTCTAGATGACAGAATTCTGCAGAGGATGAATCGATGATGCGCGAGCTGCCCTAACAAAGCATGTACTATAACAGGTTGACACGCGCACTCTTGGAAATTAGGCAAGGAGGTTCTCAACCAAGTAAGCTTTAAAACCAATCACACTTTCCCCTGGTGTTGCGAAGTCGTCATCTTACGAATTGAGTGAACCCTGGGCAAGTATTAATGGACCGCTGGTTGACCGCCAATGCCTCTGAATTAACACAGAACGCTGATCGACTGTCTCCTGCTAACTCTAAGGTCGGCTACTGCGGAGACTACCACAAGACTGTCCTCAGGCTTTATTGATTTATTGTTCTTTTGGTAGTAACATAAGGGGCGCAACAGTCATCTTGGCACTCTGAGCTGAGAGCAGGAGGAGGATTACACCCCTCTAGATTGGAGTCAAAAAAAAAGATGCCCACCTTGCCAGTGCACTGTGGAACGCACGCCATATTTCTCGACATTTCTGCACGTGTCTAGTCACATCCCACACAATTGACAGCTTTTTGAAATAGTAGCATGCATGTCAATTGTTTCCCAACAATCTCCAACTCAACTCTATACATAATACACAGGAGTCATCATCCCTGCCAGTAGATCACACATTCTTCTCACAAACGCGTGTCTCAGGCTACGTCGTCCAGTACCACATCTTAGCTTATTGTTACATGTACTTCGACAATGATACTATCTACGTACCTGTTTTGAAACTTAGATTGGGACGTCTACGGTAATCCCAAGCCAGGTGAGAAATTACTTATCATTCATTATGCAAATGGCTGTAGCTCTTCTCACCACTACAACTTGAACAACTGAACATCGACCATCATTGCGGTCAATCAATATCACATTGTGCTTCTAGCCTTCTACAAGTCCTATCCAGTAGCAACACTTGAAATGCCATCCTATACTTGCTAGTAGGATCTATGTTGTCATTGTTGGTTTTTTCATTACCTTATGATGCTGATCACACTGTTTACTTATTAAGTATACTTATCTCTATCTTATCTTATTGTTATTTCTTTTCTCTTTATGGTTTGAACTCCTCTTCAACTCTATTTTGCTCTTACTATATTTTCTTTATCTCATCATCTTCTCACCTCAGCACCTCTGCATGTGCTGAGGTGAGTATCTCCTCTACTCCATGAGTTCTCTTCTGACATACCTGCTCTATGCAGCTCTCTCTGTCTTCTGTGTACCCTCTTCCCTCTGATACACATCTTCTCTATCTTACAGACCTTTGGACTGTTGTCCTCTTGGGTCATTCATCTCCACCTGGGCTAACAAGCCTATATCTGCAATGTGACGCTCAATCTGCTATTTGCCACTTTGCCCATATTTCAACGGTCATGTCCTGAGGATGTGTTTTTCATAGTGGAACACTGTCCATTCCCATCCACATTACAGAGCTTGGAACATAAAGCATAAACAAGTTCCAGTTGGATATGTTACAATTTCCAAGGACAACTGACTCTAGATCATTTGTGATTGATCTACATTCAAGTCCTCCTGTCTTTGCCTGCTGCTAAGAGCGGCCTATTGGACGGTCTTAGGGAAGGTCTAAAATATTACTCCTGGTAACCAAGGTTTGGATATTGGTTTGATGAACGTAATAGAGGTTCCAAATGACGATGAAGAGTGGAATTAACGATATGGTTATGAGGATGATTCCACCAATAACGATACGAGGATCCAGGTTGACTTAGCGTAAGATGTCTTAGTGACTTTCAGAGTTCTTAGACTTAGTTCTTAGAGAGGAGTGAGGTTATAGTGAGCTTAGATCAAGTGCAGTAAGAGGGAAATCCCTAGATTGCGAAGTTGACAAGACTGGGGTTTAAGACCGCCAGTTTGTCAACTATTTATACAAAACTAGTGATCTAAGTATAGTAAAGTTGCGCAGTAAGGCGCAGTAAGTAAACGAATATGCGCAGTAAAGGGCAGTAAGTACGTGTCCATGTGATATAAGTGGCTCAGCCACAAGTGCGTAATGAACTAGGTATAAACAAAGGAAAATAGAGATGAGATAAATGAGTCCTTGCTAATTGTAAGTAATAGTCCTTAGCAAGTAAAATGTTATAATAAATAAAAAGAAAGATAAAGGAAAAAGGATAAGTCTAATATAGTACCTGGAGCTATGCTCACACTTAAGTATGTAAATACTTAAGTACTATAAAAGAGAAATGGAAAGATAAGTCCTTTACTAAGTAAAGTGGAGCTAAGCTCACACTTGTAGTAATAATACTACACTTTACTAGTAAGTAAAATAAAAGAAAGAAAAAAAAGAAATGTGTTACGAGGTGCCAAAGCAAGTGCCTCGTAACACCTGCAGCCAACTATACTCTCTCTCTCACAAGGATAGAAGGGTGAGGACATACTGTTACTATGGTCTTGACTGCTCATCAATGTTGTACCTCGCTCCAGCCCCCTATATCACCACTCTCTTCATCTTCTGTTGTACTCCCAGGTCTAGCAGGGCTTTATTCGGGGACTATTCGCCAGCCAGCCTTTGGCATCATCTGTTTGTAAGCCCCTGACTCTGGTCCAGCACTGCTAGGATAGTGATATTTTGACTTCTTAGCGAATATGAGGTATGTGGGGTAAATCTAGTGGACCTGCAGCTGAGGAGAGCAATGTCCATGCTCATTGCTCACAATCTATCTTCATGGGACAGACACCTTTTCTGTGGATCTTGGCATGTACATGGGATCCACTAGAGAGCAACATCCCACCTTTGAGTTTGCAGTACTATATCACTTGCTGTACAGTGTTATGAGGCACTTGCTTTGGCACCTCATAACGTGTTTCTTTTTTTTCTCTTTCTTTTTCTTTATCTTACTTACTAGTAAAGTGTAGTATTATTACTACAAGTGTGAGCTTAGCTCCACTTTACTTAGTAAGGACTTATCATTTTCATTCTCTTTTATAGTACTTAAGTATTTACATACTTAAGTGTGAGCTTAGCTCCAGGTACTATATTAGACTTATCTTTTCTCTTTTATCTTTCTTTTATTTATTATAACATTTACTTGCTAAGGACTATTACTATACAATTAGCAAGGACTCTCTTTTCTCGCTCTTATTTATCTTTGTTTACACCCTGTTCATTTCACGCTTGTGGCTGAGCCACTTATATCACATGGACACGTACTTTACTGCGCTTTACTGCGCATATTCGTTTACTTACTGCGCAACACTGCGCAACTGTACTATAGTTAGATCACTAGGTTTGTATAAATAGTTGACAAACTGGCGGTCTTAAACCCCAGTCTTGTCAACTTCGCAATCTAGGGATTCTCCTTATACTGCGCTTGAACTAAAACTCACTACAACCTCGCTTCTCTCTCAGAACTAAGTCTAAGAACTCTAAACTCCCTAAAGACATCTTACGCTAAAACAAGCTGGATCCTCGTATCATTATCAGTGGAATTATCCTCATAACTATATTGTTAATCCCATTCTTCATCGTCATCCGGAACCTCTATTACGTTCACCAAGCCAATATCCAAAACTTGGTTACCAGGAGTAACATTTTAGATCTTCCCTAAGACCGTCCAATAGGCCACTCTTAGCATACAGGGTGTTGTGACTCAGATACTCAAATCATGACACCTTACAGAGTCGAACGTAAGTGGTATGGTACAGCAAATTCAAAGGTGTGATGAGACGGTGTGGACCATAAATGAGGAGACTTATCAACAAAGATGGGCAATTGAGAGTGCTCCAAGCCTAACTTACCCTGCCATGAGTACATCACTTATTCCAGCCAGACACTGTAAGGTTACAGCGTGAATGACATCAGAACAGACCCACTTTCAAAAGGCTGAGTGACATTCAAATGCCATCCATGCCGAGGTGACCCCACATGGTTCGACTTTGCATCATGCACGACGTAGTGGTGCACTACTGGGAATGTGTGGCGTGATGCCGCACAGGTCCTCATCTTCTTCCACTTTGCATACTTATTGAAGGTGATATCCCTGCGCCATTCTTACCAGTAGGGGACTCGGATGACTTAGAGCCATGCCCCAAGACGGGTATGTGGATGGTCAGACCCTATGTGAAAAGCCTGTTGTGTCTGTTACACATCTAGACACTGGCAGTGTGATGCGCATCATATTGGCGTGTGTGGTAAAGATTCCATTCTCCGCTTTCTATGTCAATCAATCTTCTGATTCATCAAATAGTGTTTTACTTACATTTTTACGGTAAAAATTCTTACTGCCTGCGCACGAAGTGTTTCAAGTTGCAGATTAGATATAAATATCTTCTGACCCTCAATTCAGAATTTCAGCCACATTCAAGTCAGATATCGATGTTTCCAAATCAACTTAGATGTAAGACATCGAAAGACACACAAGTTTATTTTGCAAGTTGCTGATGTGCCATGCTGGGGAAATGCATTGACACACACTCACACTAGGTAGCTCGTATTATCTGTAGTGTTCGGCCCGAGTTTATCTGGGGTTTTAAATTATAAAAAAACCATACCTATACTTAGTGTTGCCGCAGCGTGAGGTTGAGGTCGGCTAATTCCACCTCAACGCGCCTTGAGGTACCTCGAGGTGGATCACGTGAGCATACCATGCACAGCCTTGGGATCAGTGTGTGCCAGTGTGCTGAAGTGGTGTCGAGGAGATTGTATTAGACACAGGTACATAGATTAATAGACACTAAAGCTATTGTACATGAATTCTAGGACTTTCCTTCACACAGAAGCCGGGTCAACTCCTCAGCTTGACCAGTTGCGAGAAGCTCATGGACAGTACCAGGAGGAACATCAACGACCGAGATCTCATCATGTTCTCGAGTGATCCAGCCATCGTTAAAGTCAAGTCTTTCTCCCTTGAAGGAAAACTTGAGGATTTGTAGGATCTCCATCATGCCTGGGGAGAGATTGGAGCGTCGGAGAGTATCAGTTTCTTTACTTGAGGAAAAAACGCGCTCGGAGGGAACTGCCGATGCCTGAACGGGGAGAATATCCATGGCGACGTGGTAGATAAGATTGTGTTTTGATCTTTTTGCCTGAACAAATACTGTAAGCCATATTGAAATCA
>QLPN01006155.1:21121-59799 GCA_003314395.1 Albatrellus ellisii | reverse complement strand
CCTTTGACGTTTAGGATGAGCTCAACTGAGCTAACGGCACAGGTGGAACAATTTATTGCAATCATTTTACATCCTGACCTAGTACTACTTAAAGAATAATAACCCCCTCCTCTGCTATAGTGCTGGCAGGATCACCCTGGATCAGCTATATCCGAACTCGAAGTGGGATGTCCGCATCTCCTCGACAGACGAGGACCTTTTGCCCCCCACAGACACTGACGGGGAGCGCCCGCCCGTAACGCTTTTAATGCATCGACAAAGGTCTCGGACTCACTGGCCAGCAGCCTTCGCGTATTCACCGACCGGACGAACAAGCAACGCTTCTAATGGTTCCTGCAATGGACTTGCATGCACAACGGCCCTGATGATGCAAAAGCGGGAAGCGGAATATGGTACACACCCGACAGCCCTCGAAACACATTACTAGCCCTTCCCCCACGTCTGAGCTCCAAGAGAAAATGGCCCGTAGTCAAGCCCTGAGACCAGGGAATTGGTTGCTATCCTGGTAGCAGCTCAACAAACGTCCAACTGGACATTGTCAGTGATTCGAAGTATCATAGATGGACTCACTAAATACCTGCCAAGTGGGAGGACCAAGGGTGGATCAACATCTCGAATGCACAGATCCCAGCTACTCTGTAACGTGCGGCGTGCAGACCTCGTTAAGGGACAGTAGACGGGCGCCGCAAAGCTGACCCCTGACCAGATCGACCTCCGAAGGTCCCGATACGACTTGAATGTCGTACAGCCCAGCGCCAAACTGTTAATGTCCCAAGGGGTTTACTAAGGGATACTGCGGTGCGGGATCGTGCCCAATCGTAGGGGTATACGTCTCATGATCGATTTGATGAAAGATATGAAGCGGCGCACGTCTTTAACACCGACGGACTCGCGGATCAGGAATCCCATCAGAAATAACCCGATTTCAATGTGCTGCTTCCGGCCAAAGAAAACATGGTGCGTGAGCCGGCGAAAACACTGCAGTATGGTTTAAATTGAAGCCTGGCCCCAGCTGCGTGTTAGCTCCGCCCTGGGCTGTGACATCACGGACCTCCGAGGTAATTAAAACCGGAAGCTATCCGGGGCGAGCCAAGCCTCGTTAATACTATTGTCTCGGAGAACCTGTACAGCACTTTGTGCGGAAGCTCTGCGATGACGAGCGGATCCATACGACCGTGGAAATCATTCATCAGTCGTGAACTCTAGACTTGGAATAGATTGTCTGCTGACGGACGCAATACAATATGGCAGTAAAGCTTTAATAACACCAGAACGACTATCTTCTGGTTAGGTGAGTAACGGAGACCAGTTCTGTGGAATGGGACGCCCTATTCTGTCGTTCGACCGAAGTCTGGAGGTAGACCACCTACTGGGCTTCGGCGTTGTTCTCGCAACGCATTCATTTGTTGATTCCATGAAATGAAGGGAGGCTGTGCTGGCGGGCAGCGTCTGCCGCTCAAGATCGGCGGTGTACGCCAATGAGGTGTTCGGTCGGTAGATTAGTATATAGCACTTAGGAGCCAGCATTCGTCCGTACGTGCTTCCCATTGATGTTCACCGCACAAAGCGGATATAAGCTTAACCCCTATAAGGATATGTGTGACCGGGACGCTCCCAGCTACTCTGTGGTCTGCTGTTACTCCCAGCCATGGCTTTCTCTTAAATTCCCATCCCTTTCACCCCTTCATCTCAGTTTGTATGCGCCCCGGTGGCCCCCCCACGCGTTTATTATTAGGTTTGCAATGTCCTCCTTACTTCCATCTGCGACGGCATTCAACTCTCCTAACCCCACCACCCCTGCCCTGCCCGACGATATTGACTGGATAACCGCGTATCTCATCATACACAGGCTCAGTACTACTAGCTGGCGCTACTCTTTTCTTCTCTGGATCATCATCGCGTTCGTCTCTTTTGTATATGCTCTCTTCCATTGTGCTGGCCTAAGGGGTAGTGTCGTCGGCGCATATTGGAGCAAGTGGTCTCTGCGCCGCCGCACTTGGCGTAAGAAACACAGTCTTGCCGTGGCTAAGAAACGAGGAGATCCACACAAGCAACCCATCCCACTGCCGTCGAACGCCCAATTGCTTTGCCTCACCGCCCTCATCTTCCTCGCCTTCTCCCTCACTTTTGTCGGCCCCGATTATATCGCTCCAGGGAACAGTCTGTGGCAGTTCAGACGAGCTTGGCCTCTCAGCCGGCGCGTCACGGTTGATGCCACCACCACTTTTACCCAGCTACAACCACAGTATAGCATCAGCAAGGCGTGGTGGACCTCTGGCGGGCGGGCAGGCTTGACCGCTTTCGCCCTGTTCCCTCTCTGTGTTCTTTTCGCGCTCAAGGCCCCGCCATTCGCAGTTTTCGCTATACCGTTCTTTCTCAATCTCCACTTTGACAAGTTGGTCTGGCTGCACCGATGGCTGGGCCGGCTTATCTGGCTCGTTACTGCGTTGCACGTCGTGTTCTGGAGTGTCCAGCTCGCTCAGGATCGGCGTTCCGGGACCAATAAAATCGCATATGTCTATGCATGGCAATACCCACAGTTCCTCTTTGCGTGGACGGTGCGTAGTTGACCAGCAGGACCACGCGCTGAGTATCATAGTACTGATACACTCGCTCAGGCTTTCGGCCTCTTTACTTTGCTCGTCATTCTCTCTTTCCGGCCCTTCAGGGATAGTCATTATGAAGCTTTCTATTTTCTGCACATCCTTTTGGTACCGCTGACTCTCGTCTTATCTGCCCTCCACCACCCTCCTGTATGGTGGTGGTGCGGTGTGGCTCTTGGTCTGTGGATGGGCGAGAGGCTGTGGCGCACGATGCGCTGGTTTTATGTGAATGGCTATGTCCCCGGTAAGCTCTCCGCTTGGCGTCCAAAGAAAAGCCAAAATCCACAAAAGCAACGGGCCTGGGAGATGAACACGATCGACACTGTCAATGACAAAACAGCCAAGAAGGTCGTCAACCAAGTGCGCTTTGCCCATGGACCTCATTCAGAGCATGAGGATCGTCCGTCTGTGTATTCTTATGACACGGACACTACCCCTCATTCCGTGTACCGCAACAGCGTGCCCTCGGCCTCCCAGCAGTTTCTTATTCCGTCTTCATTGTCGCCATCGACCTATGTTCCACCGACCGGGTACGCACATGCAGAATTGCTAGCCGGACGCACTGTGCGCGTCCGCTTCGCTACGCCGGGCTTTGTGACGTGGGCTCCTGGCCAGCACTTCCTGCTGTGCATGCCATCAGTCTCCAGATTCCTATCTCACCCTTTCACGGCGGCTTCTATATGTGATGAACAGACGGTAAGTGACGAGGGACGCTTGATCGTTTTGCTTATACGCGCGAAGGGGGGTTGGACAAAAGATCTCTGGGATACCATCATCGCAATGACCATCAATGGTCGGAAACACCCGCTCAATGAGAGTCCTGATGACTCTTCATTGCCTTCAAGTGGCATTCTCCTGCGGAGCTGGGTAGATGGCCCCTATGGTTCGTCTGTCCGGGCAGATTGGGGAAGGTATTCGACCGCTCTCATCGTTTCTGGCGGAGCCGGCGTGACATTCGGCATCTCTGTGCTGGAGTATCTCTGTTCATGCTTGGCAGGCAGGGATGGGAAGGACTTGGGCGTATCACGGGGTTGGAGATTGCCTATCTTCCGGACACGGAGAATTCGATTCGTGTGGCTGGTGCGTGAATTTTGTAAGTGACGCTAGAGCTATATCCACCCGTTATCTTCGTGCTTACCTCCCGTTCTAGCGCATATACAGTGGTGTGCGTCCATTTTGCGGCGTTGTATGACCCTCTTGCCTCCCGATACTCTTCAAGTGGAGATTTTCGTGACGAACTTCACCATACCGTCAAGACCTTTTACAGAATCCCCCACCACTACAGCGACGCCAACTAGCGCTATGGGAGATCTAGTGCCTCCATCCCCTCGTTTCGCCAGAGAGGAGTATCAGCACAGAGTCTACCATGAGCGGCATCTCAGCTCCGACTCGGAGGATACGCACGAGGACCCAGAACCGGTGGACCAATACGTGGACCTCAGTTACTACACTAGCGGGCACAACGATGCTAGCGGTTTGGGAGACTTGGGGCATGAAGGGCATGTGTTGGACTTGACAAATTTCGATGGCGACAATGACGAGCATATGCCTGGCGAGGCGAGGATAAGCCTCACCGTCAAGAGGCAAGGCCGGGTGCGGCGTGCTATCTCCCGACGCGCTGCCCGGGCTTCAATGACTGCATATCCGCCGCCGTATGTCGCTGAGGGCTCGTCGTCACATGTCGCTCCTTTGGACGAAGTAGATCGTCGACGGTGGGGTCTATCAGCAACAGATCATGCCGCGCATGGGCAACCCGTGGTGCAGGGCCTGCCTTCGATCACCGTCGAGATCCCGCCATCCGGCCATCTGAAGACTAGCCGTCGGTCGCGATCGCCATCCGTCAGGTCACCGCTTGGCATGCCACAGCCAGAAGCGTCACGGCCAGGAGCATCATTGTCTATGTCAAGCTTACTGCCGTCCCAGTCTAACATTTCGACCAACTGGGACCAGGAATCGAGTGTGTACTCGTTGATGCCACATGTCGGGACTGGGGCATCCGGAGAACAGATAGAGCTTCATATTGATGAGCAAGAGATGCAGGATCTTAGCGTGATGGCGGAGTTCGCCCGCCCAGGGCGGCCCAAGCTCGACGTCATATTGCGAGACGAGGTCGCGCAGTCCGCGGGCTCCTTGGTCGTTGCGTGTAAGTCCGACACAGTGAAAAGGATCTTATGATGTTCTGATTGGCTGCCGTTGTGTTATCAGGTTGCGGGCCGACGACGCTCAATGCTGTCATGCGAAAACACATAGCCGCTCAGATTGATCCGAGCAAGGTACGGCGCGGGGACATGAGTGGGTCGATCGCCCTAGTAGTGGAGGAATTTGGATCCTAAGGGAGACGTGTGTTTCAATGGACACGTTATTGGCGGTTTTGGTCGCCAGACAGACTATCCTGTTATTGGACATGACGCCAGCGTCTCGGACTTTTGCATTCTCACATCACTACGTCTCGTTTGGCACAAGAACAGTGAACACTAGTACTGTAGTCTCCGCTCTAACCTTCTGGACTGTCGCCTGTATATATATATTTTGAACTTTTTGTTATATCTTCACTTCTCTTGTCATGGCGGTATGAGTGACTCGGACAGGGGTTGAAAAGCGGCTGCTGACCTAACCAGAGGCTTCCCCAGTGACGGCCACAACTAGTGTTGCCGCAGCGTGAGGTTGACATAACGTTGAGGTCGGCTCAACGTGCCTTGAGGTACCTTGAGGTGGATCACGTGAGCATACCACGCACAGCCTTGGGATCAGTGTGTACCAGTGCGCCGAAGTGGTGTCGAGGAGATTGTATTAGACACAGGTACATAGATTAATAGACACTAAAGCTACTGTACATGAATTCTAGGACTTTCCTTCACACAGAAGCTGGGTCAACTCCTCAACTTGACCAGTTGCGAGGAGCTCATGGACAGTACCAGGAGGAACATCAACGACCGAGATCTCATCATGTTCTCGAGTGATCCAGCCATCGTTAAAGTCAAGTCTCTCTCCCTTGAAGGAAAACTTGAGGATTTGTAGGATCTCCATCATGCCTGGAGAGAGATTGGAGCGTCGGAGAGTATCAGTTTCTTTACTTGAGGAAAAAACGCGCTCAGAGGGAACTGCTGATGCCTGAACGGGGAGAATATCCATTGCGACGTGGTAGATAAGATTGTGTTTTGATCTTTTTGCCTGAACAAATACTGTAAGCCATATTGAAATCATTGAGTTGTGGGTAAGATCATACGCACCCGCCAGTAGAAAAGAAGATCGAAATCTTCCAGAATTTCTGGGTCATCGATCACTCCCTCGTCAATATACCTCTTCCAATGTTCCTCAACTACTGTACAGAGTGCTAGTAGGTCTGATGTACCTACTGGCAAGCCTGAGGCGGTCGGATCTCCGGAGCGCGTCTACATCACGTGATGGGAAGGGAACATGTCGTGCCTTAGAATGCCTCGCCTCAAGGTCACGTTGAGGTACCTCACGCTGCGGCAACACTAGCCACGACAGTAGCAGCCACGACGGAACAAGCTGGCACTCTCCACTTTGTTGCGAGTCCTCCCAATCGTGGCCCTGCACCGATTTCCAGCCATCCCCCTATTACACAGACTCAAATCCCTGCTCCTCGCCCGCCTCCCACCGGCGCGGCCGCTTGTACGCACATCCCGCATCGACACACCCAGCAACATGGCCAGCGCGCCGCCAGACGATCCCGCTCCCCCCGCCATCACCGTCCCGGACGGCTACACGCTGCACACGGAGAACAGCGCACGGATCCTGCTCCCCGCGGCGAACGAGGCGTTCCTCAACCCTGTGCAGGAGTTCAACCGCGACCTCAGCGTCGCCGCGATCCGGGTGTGGAGCGAGCAGGCGGACCGCGCGCGGCGCGATAGGCGCAAGCGCGCGGGGGCGCGTGGTGCAGGCGCGGGGGCGAGGAAGCGCGCACGAGTGGAGGGCGCGGAGGAGTGAGTGCGAGTGCGGGTCATCTGATCTGTGTGAGTGCGTACTGATGATAGATTGGGCGGGCGGGACAGTGTGGCGGCCGTGCGTGCGGAGGCGGAGGAGCCGCTTGGCGAGGCGAAGGGCAGCGCACAAACGACTGAAGCCGAGGTACGGTGTTCTTTCTGTCCTGTCGTGCGGTGCGTGACCACGCTCCCCAGTACCGGCCGTACAAGTTTGTCCTGCTGGAGGCGCTGTCCGCGACCGGGCTGCGGTCGATCCGCTATGCGAAGGAGATCCCGCTCGTGAGGTGGGTGCGGTCTTGTGTTTTTGTGGGCGTGCTTGGTGATAGGCGTGTAGATATGTCATCGCGAACGACCTCGCGCCAGCGGCTACCGCGGCGATGCGACGGAACGTGGAGCTCAACGGGCTCGGCGCGCCTGTGGAAACGGGCGACGAGACGAGGGCGCTGGGACGGCCGAAGCTGGGGACGGTCAGGGTCAATGAGGGCGATGCACGGTGGGTGTCCGGACGAGCGCCGCGTAGCAGCCCTAGCTGACTGGACAGCGTGCAGCGCGCTGATGTACGCGCACTCGGCAGAGCACAACCGCGTGGACGTCGTCGATCTGGATCCGTATGGGACTGCGGCGCCGTTCATCGACTCTGCAGTCCAGTGCGTCAATGACGGGGGTATGTCGCTGGGGCGCGTGCGGTCAGGATGTGGCTGACGTCGTAGCCCGTGACGGGCTCTGCAGGCTTGCTTTGTGTGACTTGCACGGATTTGTCGGTGCTCGCGACGAACAACTATCCAGAAAAATGGTGCGTTTTGGTTGTACATGCCCGTTTGGTGCTGATATCAGAGTCGGTAACTATAAGCTACTCTAACTACGGGGGTGTACCCGTCAAAGCTGAATACTGCCACGAAGCCGTACGTGATGTGTCCCCGCTCATTAAGGCTCACGTTGATCATGGGACAACCAGGCATTGCGCCTCGTCCTGCACACAATATCCACGTCCGCCGCCCGGTACGGGCGGTTCATCCAACCCTTGTTGTCGCTCTCCATCGACTTCTACGTCCGTCTCTTCGTCAAGGTGCAATCAGCGCCCATCGAGGTCAAAAAGGCTGCCAGGTGAGCCCCCACAGCCCGCGCCCGCGCCGCCATGCTCACCGCCTTGCAACAGCAAGACGTCACTGTACTACGTCTGCTCCATGTGCCAGTCGTACTACGGGCAGACCCTGGGGAAGATGGTCGAGAAGACAAGCGTGCGCAGTGGCAGCGTCAACACCCTCTTTAAGACGCAGAGCGGGCCGCCCGTAAACGACAAGTGCCCCGAGTGCGACTCGGCCATGCATGTGCGTGTGTGTACACTATACCCACCGGTGTCCGTCACTCACCCTCGACGTGCATCGCGCAACAGGTCGCGGGCCCCATGTGGTCCGGCTCCATCCACGACCACGACTTTGTGGCCGCAGTCCTTGAGCACCTGGAGGGCAACGAGGACAAATACGGCACGTCCACCCGCATGAAGGGTATGCTGACTGTAGCGAAGGAGGTGCGCCCCCCCTGTTCTTGACATGACTCCGGCGCAACCTCACCCACCATCGCGCAGGAGCTAGACGTGCCTTTCTACTTCACACCGTCCCGCATCGCGGGCTTCTTCCATTGCACATGCCCCCCGCTCGATGACGTCGCGTGAGTTTCTTGCCTCCTCGCTAGATCGCATCCCTAAGATCCACGGTACCCGCAGGTCCGCCCTGCTGAACGCCGGGCACCGCGTGTCGCGCTCACACGCATGTGCGGGCTCGCTCAAGACGACGGCGGCGAGGCGGGATGTGCACGACGTGTTCCGCGCGTGGGTCCGGACGCACCCGGTGAAGATGGAGAAGATCTCGGAGCACTCTCCTGCGCACAGGCTGCTAGAGCAGGAGCCGCGGTACGCCGTTCTGCCGTACAAATACCTTTTCATTTATTCTTATTTTATTTTATACCTTTTCGCTGCTCCTTTTTATTTATTTATGGCAGCTTCAAGGCGAACTTTGAGCGACATCCAGACACCGTCACGCCATCGTCCCGGGTCAAGCTCGTGCGTTATCAGCAAAACCCCACGCCGAACTGGGGCCCTGGCACGCGGGCGGACGGCGGCACAAAACAGGGCCGGTCGGGCCTTGGCGGGACGTAGCAGCGACACGCGGAGTATCGCGGCTGGTTCCTAGTAAAAGCACATGGTAAACAACAAGTAAAAAATGACAAAGTAGTAATATAGTATATAGCGATGAGTATGCGGATCCAGAAGTGCTATGAAGGTGGAGTGTTCCTACAATTGGGGTAAGTCGCGTACGTAAAATCATGTACTCATGTCCTTGGCGACTGCGGCCTTTGCGGCCAGGCCCTTGCCCAGTATCCCCGTAGGCTTATTCACGAGCCATGGGTGCAGCAGGAGCTCCCCTGCCGACGGACGTGCCTCGTGGTCAAGCTCAAAACACAGCTCGAGGAAATTTTGTGCCTCGGCGGATATATCAGAAGGAATGGGAGGCTTTGCCGCAGAGGACCCGATCTATAGGAGGCGCACTAATGAGTAACAGAACAGTGACGAACAGCATTGCACTGCCTGGTGACGTGCCTTGAATATTGCCTGCATCTGGTTAAGCTGCGCCCATGGGTGCTCGCCTGTGAACATCTCCACCACGAGGCAGCCTACGCTCCAGATGTCTGCTTTACGCGTGTATGTGGTCTGGCGGACGACCTCGGGCGCCATCCAGTACACAGAACCCTGGAGTGACGGGCGGTGCAGGCGGTTCCCGGGCATGAGGCCTGTCACGCACTTCTGGTGAGTCGCGCGCAGGCTAGACGCAGTGTGTACACTTACTGTCTTCCAGCTTCTTGGATATGCCAAAGTCAGAGATCTTGATACCACCCTTGTTGTCAACGAGCACATTCGCACCCTTGATGTCACGGTGCACGATGTCGCGCTCATGCACGTAGTTCAGGCCCTCGAGGATCTGGCGCACGAAGTTACGCACGAGCGGCTCCTCAAAGGCGCCGTAGTTGCGCAGGAGCGCAGTAACAGAGCCACCAGGCACATACTCGAGGAAGATATTGAAATGCTCCTCGTCAGCAGACGAGTCTACAGAATGAGGATGTCATCAGCAAAGGGGACGGGAAGGACCGCGCGCGACACTCACAGAGGTACTGCACGATGTGTTCGTGCTGCAAGTCCTTGAGAAGCTCGATCTCGTGCTCTAGCGCATTCAACATGGTTCTCTTGCGTTCATCATTGAACGACGCGCGCGTGGGCAGTTCCACTTGTTTGACAGCCATGAGAAGGCCATTCGTCGCGTCCATGCCAAGATACACTTTCCCGAACGAGCCCGCGCCAATCAGGGCGCCTTTGATCCACTTGATGCCTGAAAGGTCTGTCAGAGACGGCGCAAGAGTAAGGAAACGGACGTAAGAGGGTTCACCTTGCGACATGATCGCCTTTCCGGTCTCATCCTCCTCCTCCTCCTCCTCCTCCTCCTCATCCACGGGTTCCGGTTCCATCTCCTCCTCGTCTTCATCCTCCTCGCTCGTTTCCTTTGGAACGTCAACGGGGGAGCCGGGTATATCTTCCTCGTCCTCCCGCGTCCACGCGTCCTTCACAGACGCGTCGTCCCCCCGGATGCTCCTGCTCTCTACCTCCGCTGTGATCTCGTCCATCGTCATCAGGCTCGCAGTGTCCGATACGTCGCGCTTGCTCCGCAATTCAGTGATATAGCTCATGCGCCGGGATGAGACCGACTGGTGCCTCGAACGCGGCTGCACACTAAGCTGGCCGCCTGTGAGGTTGTTCATCGTCTCGGAGAACGACTCGAATGAGAAGTTCACAGGAGGGAGGAAGTGCGCATGCGACTGGCGTTTCGAGGGCGTCTTGTCATCGTCATCGTCGTCACTGTTCAGCTGGATGGAATGACCGGTGTTAGATGGCGGCAGGTAAGGAGGCTCATCTGGGAGGAAGCTGGAGCGCTTGTTGGACACGGGCGGCAGAATTGAAGCCACTGATGTCCGCCGTGAAGAGTGGTGCTGCGAGCCCAGCGTGCTGATGCTGAGCCTCGACGAGGGCTGGTTCAACGAGATGGAGCTCTCGCGCCTGTCGGAGCCATTGGCGCGAAGCATGCTGTACCGTGCGGTGCGCTCTAGGACTTTCTTCTCTATGGAGGGGAAGTAGTCGCTCAGGTGGTTTGTGATGAGTTCGCTGGGTGGCCGCTGGCCGAAAAAGCTGCGCAGCTTGGACGGGCCCTTCATGACGCTGGACGAAGGCCTGGCCGTGCTGGACTGCGTTGACGACAAGGGCGACTCGAGCGCCTTCTCCGGGTCACGGACGCCAAGGCCGCTGAGAACACTGATCGTGCTTGCACGCTTCGTGTTTTTGGACTTGTGGCCCTGGCTTACAGACATGCTCTTTGCATGGCTAGGCGACCGCAAGTTGCCGTCCTCATCGTCCTCGCCGGTCGACAGTTTCGGGCCGATGAAGAGCGGGCTTGTAGGACTGTTGCGCTGACCTGGCGCAGGCGGTGTCTCCCCGAATATCTGGACCAGGGCCTTCGAACGCCTCCCCCCCTTTCGGGTGCGACGCAGAGTGAGTCCGTGCTCGCGAACGGGGTCATCTGGCTCGGCATGGCAGACGGCGAGCAACTGAACTTCCGAAAGGGGAGTGCCTGTGTGAAAAAGTCGTGAATACAGGAAGTCGGGAAATGACGATGTGACGGACTTGGCGAATCGTCGTGACCCCAGTCCAGATAGACCCCCCAACCGTCCACACTAAGACCCCCGTCATCTGTGGCGACGTGTTCCATGACACTGTCCGAGTCTGTGCTTCGCCCGCCCAATTTCCCAACCTTCTTCAATGCCTTTTCGAGCACTTCGATGCCGCCCGCACAATCTTCTACATTAATGGTGCAAGAATGGCCTTCGTCCCCCAGCTGGAACCTCACCAGCTTCCGTCTGAGATCCACCAGGGACGGCGTATTGTTGACGGACGGAGTGTTGGGTCGGTTGAACGGCCCTCGGCCAACGGTATAAGCAGTCGATTGAGAAGACGATGACGAAAGCGTACTAGCTTGGACAGGGGATTGGAAGGCCTCGACGATGGGTGAGAGGACAGCGTTTTGTGGTGGAGTGACCTGCAAACCTTGCGAGTACGGGTGGCCGGATGTAGAAGGTCGTGGGTTGAGTTTCGTTATTGGCGTAGTGTTACTCAGCGCGCTAGACATGGACATATTTCGACCGTGCGCCGAATTCAAGTTCGACGAACGGGAAGTTTTACCTGAGACAGTGGGGAGCGGTGATTGAGAATGTGCAGGCGTTTTTGCGCTGGACAAGCCCGCACGGGGATCAGAGGGTAGGCCATGGTTAGACTGAGGCGTTAAAAAGGCTTGCCCCCCCGGAGCTGGAGGGAGCGGCTGAGAGGTATACTCCGGAGCATCGGGCTGCGTTGGGGTCCGGCGACCTGATTGTGAAGGCCCAAGGTGGAGGCCTCGCGGCGGCCGACCAGGAGGATGAGGAGGTTGCCCACGTGGCACGGGTGGCAGAGGTAGGACGCCGCTGCGAGGATGGCTGCTCCCAGGAATACTCGAATGCGGCGTCAGCAACGACGATGTCTGGCTCGTTAGAGTAGGTAATGGCAGCGGTCGAATGGAGCGTTCGGTGCCGAGCTGTCCATCGCGTATCAGATGTGGAAGATTCGTGTGTTGAACGTTGCTGGGGTTGAGTACGAGGGGCGCTGGCCGGCCGTACTCGAGTTTACGCATCGCCAACTTTGAGGTGGAAGACAGCCCCGAGCCTGCTGGTTTGTGGCCCACATCTCTATCCTCCCCATTCACCAATACCCGCGGTCGCGCGAGCGCAGACCCGCGGGTTGAGCATTTCTGTCGCAATGCCTTCACGGCGTTGAGGACCCGAAGGCGGTCTCCCACGCTGGTAATTCCCATCTCCTTCAACGTAACCTGGTCGAGCTCGAGCAATACATCTCCTCGGATGTCGCTCGCCTTGAAGACATCTGCCTGGTGAGCGCACTTGATGTCAGAGAGCCAGCGCGCGACATGGGCGTCGGTCCACGTGTGCAGAAACTCTGGAAACTTCATGTTGGGAGGCAGATCGAGAATGTTGGCGGCGGCATGGACGCTAGATGTTGCGGTGGCTGACGACGAAGCCTGAGAGCGGCCATTATGAATAACACTGACCGGAGGACGCGACAAAGTTTGTTGATTCGGAAAAGTGTTCGCGGCGGCCGATGGAGAGGAGGCTTGGGAAGTAGGTTGAGATAGAGAGTCTTGAGCACTGTTACTAGTGATGGTTGCCGCAGCCATGGCCGATGCAGAATAAAAGTCGTCAATGTTGATTGATGTGGGAGGGATGATATGAAGGTAACAAGTGCCTGTACAAGGAAATTGTGTCTTGTCCTGATTCCTGCGAAGCGACCAGGATAGATCAGACTTAACAAAAGACCCGTCCTCGTGCCCTAGCCAGGCTACGTCACACAATAGATTACTCACAGTGACAATGTTCGATACCCTCTTTTCTTCGGCGATTGTATGTGCTCTGCAACCTAACCCAACACAGTAAACCCGTAGAACAACAGTGTCTGTGACTTTGGGCCTCGTACGTGCTGTCAGCCACGTGCAAGTACGGTTCAGACAGTCAAATCCGGCGCTGATTGCGAAGAGCGCTGAAGACACAGGAGAGTTTTGCCGAATGGAGACCCTCAGTTGTTTCGGCGAAGAATAGACTGAACAGGTGGTGTGTGTAGGAGCCGTATGAGATACGGGACAGTGTACGTACAGAGAAAATTAGAGAGGCATAGTCACGGTGGAAGAGACTGAGCAGTGAGGATGTTACCCTTGATGGACGACGGCGTTTGTGACTCCCGCTTTTTATGTACCTGACTATATGCGTTGGGCTATCCTACTCCAATTTCTTACCAAGCTTCACAAAATTTCCCCTGATCACCGAATACGATGAGAGCGCTTCCTTCAAGTGGATTCATATTCACTGATTCAATAGGCCTGATGGTCGCATCACAACCAATCGACTTGGACTGCTGCCATCAATGTTCTCATCATTCTGAGGCAGGTCTGTAAGGCAGCACGGGAATTCGCATGTCCGAGGATCAACATATCTTGCAAGCCGACTCAGAAATGCTATTATCGACATCCAAAGCACGAAACTCTGAGTATCTAGATGGCTCTATCTTGCTGCCAAGAGACCACGTCATACCATTCCGAGTGTTTCTCGTGCGCATTATCGATACGAGTTTTCTAGGGAGCAAACGAACGCAGTGTCAGGGTTCACGTCCTATCCTGTGAATCCTCAAGGGCCCAGGAACCCAGAGATTGTGTTGACTGCTATTGCCACCAACTGTCATGACTGCCGTCGGCAAGCCCGACTGTACGAAAGTGATGCTGCAATCTTACCCATCTGTTGAATGGGCATTGTATGTTATGCGGATCTTCTTTTTGATCGATCTGTCAATCCACATCATGGATCCTGGCCGTAACGAGATACAACTGGTACAGGTTAGAAAGATCTGGGGACAGTAATGTTTTGCGAAGAGGCGTCTAGACCGATGATTGTGATCGCGCCGTTTTTGGTTTAAAATGGGGTACCTGACTGGGTTTCAACGGTGCCAGAGACTGGCACGTCGACCGAGGAAACGGCTCGAGAGGAACCACAGGAGAGGAAGCCGGACCGAGATCGGAGTGGGCTAGATTGAGTTCTGAAAATTCGCTGAGATGGTATGGACGGTGACGAGAGTGAAGAATTGGGTGGGGCGAGCAAGAGGACACGGTGGGATGTGCCTGACAGGGTTCTCACGTTGCGTATAATAAAAGACCAAGTTTAAGGTGGCATTCTTTGCCACCCGTCTCAGACTCCTCGACATCCGTCGGCCAGGGCATCAACCTCTTTTTCCTGTCCCCCGTCTTTCTTTTCCCTTTTCCCTCTCCTTTCTCTCCTCCCTCTTTCCCCGCCATGCGGCTTTGGTCCACTTTCGGACCTGTTGTCCTTCTGGCTAGCCTTTCATGGGCTTCTCCCTACCGCGACGACCTCATCCAGTACAATATCAATGTCAACCAGAATGCCCAATCTCCCGTCGAGTACCAAGCTTCGCGTCCAAACACTACGTACACTCCATCTCCCTCCAACTGGCGGAGTATTCCATTCTACACTGTCCTTATGGACAAGTTCGCGGACGGTGACCCCTCCAATAATGATTTCTTTAGCACGATGTACGAATACGACTGGCGGGAAACTCAGCTGCGCGCCGGAGGGGACCTCCAAGGGCTGCTCTCAAAACTCGACTATATCCAGGCTATGGGTGTCAAGGGAATTTTTGTATCTGGAACCCCATTTATCAACATGATTTGGCAAGCAGACAGTGCGTCCGCTACACCTTTCCATCCCGAGTCAACCACATTTTCTCATCATGTACCTAGGCTACTCTCCCCTCGATTTCACTGTTCTTGATCCACATTGGGGCGTGCTCGATGATTGGCGTCGCGCCATCGACGACATCCATTCGCGCGGCTTGTACTTTATGGCGGACTTCACGGTCGGCACTATGGGCGACCTTGTCGGTTTCGATGGGTACGTATTATTCTCTTCAAAATTTGTATCAATTGTTCACCATGTTCGCTAGTTTTTTGAACTCTTCCACGCCCTTTCGCCTGGACGAGTATAATGCGGTCTGGAAGCATCCCAACTACGTGCCATGGGGCTTCGATAAGTATAAGGATTTCCAGGTGAGCTCTACCATCCTCGAGCTTCAAGAGTGCCACGAGCCTGGCGTATTTGCAGATCATCAATGAGCGCAATCAGTCATGCCAACTCCCCCAATTCGGCCAAGATGATGGCACCCTTTTCAATATCCAAACTAATGGCTGCTTAGAATCAGACTTTGATCAGTACGGCGACATGGAAGCTTTCGGTGTGCACCCCGACTGGCAGCGACAACTCTCAAAGTTTGCTTCTGTCCAGGACCGTCTCCGGGAATGGAAGCCCGAGGTTATGGCCAAGCTGCAGACCTTTGCATGCATGGCGATCGAGGCGCTAGACATTGACGCCATTCGTATTGACAAGTCGACTCAGGTCACGGTAGGCGCTCTCTCAAATTGGGCGACCAGCGTAAGGGCCTGCGCGGCCAAGCTGGGCAAGAAGAATTTTTTCATCCCAGGTGAAGTCACTGGTGGCGATAGCTTTGGTTCTCTCTATTAGTATGCAACACATCTGCTGTAGCCATTCATATATTAAACAATGTGCTTTTCAGTGGTCGTGGCAGGACATCTACGCAGCGTCCACCCGGTTTCTTGGCCGCCGCAAACCTGACGACACAAGACAACCAATACTTTTTGCGTGATGCCCCTCATAATGGCCTTGATGCCGTAGCTTTTCACTACTCTATCTATCGCTCCCTGACTCGCTTCCTCGGAATGGACGGTAACCTTCAAGTTGCCTACGATATTGACGTCAACTTTGTTACCGCGTGGAATCAGATGTTTGTCAACAACGACTTCATCAACCCTGGGACTGGTCAACTTGATCCAAAGCATATGTACGGTACGAGTAACTATGATGTTTTCCGCTGGCCGAGCCTCGAAAATGGTACCCAGAGAAGCGTTCTGGCAACGTTTATCACGTCCTTAGTCATGCCTGGTATACCCTTGGTAGGTCTTCGTCGCGTATCTTCGGTAGCACTCTAACATGTTTCTGGCAGTTGTTCTACGGGGAGGAACAAAACTTCTACATGTATGATGATGGAGCGTCCAACTACCTATACGGGTAAGTATCCGATTTACTGGTTGACCTTTCGAGTGGGTTCTCAAGCCTCTTTCTAGTCGTCAAGCTATGTTCAGCAACAGAGCGTGGCAGCGCCATGGATGCTATCATCTTGGTTCTGATCAATACTTCAACATGCCACTAGAGAAGGCCCTACTTGGATGTATGGATGATTGGAACTCACTTGACCATTTTGACCCTACCACCGACAGTCGACGCATGATGACCCACTTCCTCTACTTGAGGACGGTCTACAATTCTCTTCAGGATGGCTTCGATCTCGTGCAGCGTGGCAACTGGACGTATTTCGTTCAGCGGCCTGGTTCCAACGGCACTCAGACGGAGATGGGCCTTTGGTCCGTGTCGCGGGCCGGTATCCCCAATGTCCAGACTCTAACTGGCAATAACATCGACCAAGTCTGGCTGCTGTATACGAACGAGAACGCGACTCATACGTACACGTTCGATTGTCACCAGGATCTATGGATCTCGTCGCCATACCAGTCTGGCACCATCGTACGGAATCTTTTCGCCCCCTACGAGAACTATACGCTGCAAGATTCTGGTTCTGCGTTCCACAACGACGGTCAGGCTCCATGGCAGGGCTGCCTCTCTTCAGTTACTATGGAACCATACGGGTACAAGGCCCTCGTGCCATTTTCCGAGTGGGTTCCACCTCGCCCCGCCCTCACCAAGTTCCTGCCTGGTCATGACAGTCGCATCAGCTCTCAAGCCAACGGTTCGGACACGACATCAGTGGATATCTCATTCCAGTTCAACACTATCATGAGTTGCGCTTCCGTGACCCAAAGCCTTTCGTTGAATATGTCGTCTTCTGGGAAGGGAGGCGTTCCGACCTTTGATGCCAATGCGGTCCAATGTGGTCCAGTCCAAGACCCAGACCCACCGAGGCTTCCAGGTGACGGGCCCTCAGTATGGTCGTGGTCCACCACGCTGCGAAACATTCCCGACGGTATCTTGGAGCTGGTCCTCAACAATCCGCAGATACCTGATGGTACCAGGTCCACTGGTGTTCGTGCATTTTCCTATATCCTATGTTGACAGTGTATTCACCGCACGGTCTTGTAGGCTGTTGATCGTCTTCTGATTAGGAAGGGCGCAGAGGAGAACGCGATGGTCTTCCCAGACTCGGACTTCCACAACGATGCGTTTAGCTTCACGAATGGGCAGTACACTTTCACTCATAAGGCGTATGGAGCCGACTCGTTCCGGTATTCGTGGAACTTTGGCAAAAACTGGACGGAATGGAAATCATGGGAGGATACCACAGTCATTGGCGAAAAGGTGTTCGAAGATTCGTCGATATTCTGGGTCGGCCAACACATCATGGTTCAATGTGGGTTTCATCCCGAGATTCTCGGCTTTACAATTTCGCTGATTTTCATTTCAGATTGGAGCGATTTTGCCAAGTCGGCCGCTGTGGTGGTACATGCTGATCGTGGTTATAATCTGAATCGGCGTGTTCCTCAGTTCCTTGTGCGCGGCCCTTTCAACTCGTGGGGCTTTGATCAAGGTATCGCATCTCAGATGGTTCAGAGTGGCCCTGGGACATGGGAACTCGAGATCATGTCTACCTGGCCGACATATGTACAGCTTAACGTCTTCGGCTTCGATGACTACTTCTATGGTGACGTTGACGGGGATGGTGTCCTGGATCGTCTGCCTCCCAACACCAACGCGCCTAACTATCTTAATATGTCTGCGCCTCCTCACCCTCACCTTGCGTGGTCGCTGGTCATCGACGATGCTAGCATGACCTGGTCGCTTCAGCCTCGTGGCTACTCCACAATAGGTGCCATCATGTATGCACTGCTCCTGGCTATTCCGCTTATGACTGGGACGCTTGCCGTGGTTATCTTCATGTGGTCGTTCTACGGGATCAAACACAACAAGTGGGGAGTGAAGCCGGCTAAGGACCACTATTTTCCGATCTTGGGCAGCTTGGGCTCCAAGGCGAAAACAGACGCAAAGGATGGTGGAACGTTGTCAGAGAAGTTTGGGCACCACAGGCAGACGGAGGTCATCGGCTGGCCGGAGGACAAGAAGAAACGCCGCAAGGTGCTCATTTCGACCCTAGAGTATGAGATCATCGACTGGAAATTAAAGGTCAAGATTGGGGGACTCGGTGTGATGTCGAGTCTGATGGGTAAAGCCATGACCGACGTCGATCTGATCTGGATTGTTCCCAAGGTCAAGGACCTAGAGTACCCTGCTGGTGAACCTGCTGAGCCCATCGAGGTGATCATCTTTGGCGAACCCTACCTAATTGAAGTCGAGACGCACGTCCTCGACAACATCACCTATGTCATTCTGGATAGCCCTGTATTCCGTGCCCAGACCAAGGCGGATCCGTACCCAGCTCGTATGGACGATCTGTCCTCGGCTATCTTCTACTCGACATGGAACCAAGCCATTGCCGCCACCGTCCGCAGGTACCCCGACATCGACATTTATCACATCAACGACTACCACGGTGCACTTGCGCCAATCTACCTCTTGCCAAAGGTTCTACCTGTCTGCCTGTCGCTGCACAACGCTGAGTTCCAGGGGCTGTGGCCTCTCCGCACGAAGGAAGAGATGAAGGAAGTGTGCTCTGCCTTCAACATCAGCAAGGAGCACTGCACGAAATACGTGCAGTTTGGGAACACATTCAATCTGCTGCATGCGGCGGCGTCGTGGGTCAGTGTGCACCAGAAGAGCGTCGGTGTTGCAGGCGTGTCGGACAAGTATGGCAAACGTAGTTGGGCTCGGTACCCGGCGCTGTGGACGCTGAAACACGTCGACTCACTGCCGAATCCAGACCCCAGCGACATCGAGGCACTCGATGAGCACACCGTCAAGTTGTCCGACATCCAGATCGACCAGAAGGCCGAAGCCGAGCGCCCAGAGTGTAAGAGACAGGCCCAGCAATGGGCCAGCATCCGGCAGGACCCAAACGCGGATCTCTTTGTCTTCGTCGGACGTTGGTCCAAGCAGAAAGGTGTCGATCTCATCGCCGACGTCATGCCGTCATTGTGAGTCTGTCATCGTCGCTCTCTCGGCCTGCCTCACGCGCTTGCTAGATTGGAGAAGCGCCCGTCCATCCAGCTTATCACCGTCGGCCCCGTCATCGACTTGTACGGTCGCTTTGCCGCCGAAAAGCTGAGCCGCCTCATGGAGCTCTATCCTGATCGCGTCTACTCCAAGCCCGAATTCACCGCCCTTCCTCCGTATTTGTTCAGCGGTGCAGACTTTGCCCTCATCCCCTCGCGTGACGAACCCTTTGGTCTCGTTGCTGTCGAGTTCGGCAGAAAGGGTGCTCTCGGCGTCGGTAGTCGTCTCGGAGGCCTCGGTCTCATGCCCGGCTGGGTAAGTCTTTGGCGAATTTTGGCGAATGCCATGCTTAAATTGTCGATTAGTGGTTCCCCGTCGAGTCTAGCTCTGCGGCCCACATGCAGTCGCAGCTGTCAAAGACCATCAAGATGGCCTTGAAGTCCTCCGAGGAAGAGCGAGCGATCCTGCGAGCGCGCTCTGCAGTGCAGCGCTTCCCTGTCGTCCAGTGGCGCCAGCGCATGGAAGATTTCCATCGCCGCAGCATCCATACCAGTCGCGCAATTGCTGGCCCAGATGCTTGGCGCGTAGCCGACGGTGCCAATGGCGGCGTCATTCCTATCCCAGACCAGGACGACTGGAACCCAGTTCTTGTAGCCGAACCACCACAGCCGGACTGGGACAGTCGCAGCGGGACTGAGAGCCCTAAGGCGACCTCTGCCAATACACCAAACTCCCCCGGACAGTGGAGCCAAGAAACCTTGACTCCTGGTCCTTTGACTCCTGGCGGCGATCCCTTCCTTACAGCGCCGACTCCCCGGCTGTTCGTCAATGACCAAAGAGCGTCAGCTGCCACAGATGCTTCGGAGGGTGACATGGACTATTTCTCCCGTCGCTCTCCGGGAGGCAGCGGCGAGTCACCTCAGGACTTTGGTCGGTTCTTAGACAGGGCTAATCGGCTCATCGCACGGGAGCAGAGGAACACGCCAGACCCGTTCTTAGATGCGCCCGCGAAGCCTTTTGGTGATCATAGCCGCCGGTCGTCTGTCGAATCTATCGCGTCTATCGTAGAAGAGAAGTCGAACTCACCACTGAACAAGGCCATCGCATCGGTACGACGGCACAGTCGTTGTGTTTTCTTCTCCACAGCAGGCTGACTATGAGTTTAACAGTTCACTGACGCTGACGGCGGCGTCGCCCATGAATTCATCCAGAAGCTGCAAAATTTGACGCCGGAGAACTCTAAGGGTGAGCTTTCCATCGAGAGGTATCTTCAGAAGAGCGAGGGTGCGTTCTTCGACAAGGTACGCAAGGACAAGCTGTCGAGTGCCGCGAGCATCCGCTCGTCGAAAGTCGACTCAATCTGGGGGACATCCGCCGACGACCATTCGAGACCAGCTTGTGTGTATCCAAGCCATCGTCGTATGCTTATTCATAACTGATGTTCTGCAACAGCACCGAACACCCAGACCCTCACGCCGACTGCGTTTAGCGAGTATGAGGGCCCCCTTCACCACGATAATGGTGAGATCGTTCTCATGACTGGACTGCAAATCGCGATGTCGCGTGAGATTGGCGGCTGGCCGTTGTACACGATTGTCATCGCGTTGGGTCAGGTAAGATCTCCTCGTGCGCCGTATAGGCACACATAGTGATCATGTTCCCAGATGCTGAGTGCGACGAGTTTTCAAATCACTCTGCTCTCGGGTCAGAATGCGCAAGACGACCTCCAGTTGTATGTCCTTGGAGCTGTATTCCTGGCCGCGTCGGCTGTGTGGTACCCACTCTTTCGCTTGAAGCCCTCAATATATGTTCTGTCAGCGCCTTGGCTCTTCTTCGGTATCGCCTTCTTTTTGATCGGTCTGCCGCCCATCGCTTCGCCACTGCATGGGGCGCACAAGATTCTGTCCAGTGCAGCTACGTGGTGCTATGCCATAGCGTCAGCCGCATCCTTCATATTCTTCGGCCTGAATTTCGGAGAGGAAGCGGTGCGTAATTTGTGACTTGGAGAGGGCAACTATATTGACGTCATGTTCTATGTAGGGCGCAGCTACGGAAGTCTGGATGCTGCGAGCGTGTATCGTTCAGGGCTCTCAGCAAGTCTGGGTAGCAGCGTTATGGTATTGGGGCTTCCAATTGAACGGCGCCAAATCGAACAGCCTAGCGCCGTGGTGGATCGTGCTCATTCTGTGGCCACTGGCCGCGATGTGCTTGCTCTTCGCTTACCTCATGCTGTATGGTCTCCCAGGTGGGTTTGACATCTCGCAACCGTTAAACTTCTTCACCCTCATATTCTCTTCAGAATACTATCGTCAAACGCCACCCAAGGTCCCCAGCTTCTTGAAGACCCTTTTCCGGCGGAAATTGGTGCTATGGTAGGTCTCACTCGTAATATGTGTGATAGTGGCTTTTTGAGACGCTTCTCCAGGTTCCTTGCATCTGAGATCCTGCGTGATTACTGGCTATCTGGAGTAAGTCCTACCCCATCTTGTGCGGTAGCCCCCCCTCACCTTTTTTCTTCTTCCAGCCTTACGGACGAAACTGGGGATTCTTGTGGAGCGTGCCCATTCCAAAATGGCAGATTGCAGTGCTGATATTCACGTTCTTCGTTGTCGTGTGGGGCGTCATGCTGTACATTCTGACGCTGTTCAGTAAGACGCACACATGGCTTTTGCCGGTGTTTGCGGTCGGTCTCGGAGCACCCCGTTGGTGTCAGGTATGCTTTGTCCATCCGCCATCCTGAGCGCTCGCACTCAGGTTATATTAAATAGATGTTATGGGGAACCTCCTCACTCGCCTTGTACATTCCCTGGGCTGGCCATGCCGGACCCTATCTCGGCATCTCCTTGTGGCTTTGGCTGGGCGTTCTTGACGCTATCCAGGGTGTTGGCCTCGGTATGATCCTTCTGCAGGTACGTGATTTTGGTGAAATGTATACTAGGGGACTTCATTAAACTTATCTTCCAGACGCTATCACGACTTCATGTGTGTGCCACCCTCGCGTTCGCGCAGGTCATCGGCTCTGTATGCGTTATGGTGGCGCGAGCGACTGCACCAAATAGGGTTGGCCCAGAGAGCGTATTCCCGGATGCGGCCAAGTGGGACTTTCAACAAGGGCTCAAAGGTTCGTTGCTGACGTTCGGACTAACGGCTTGACGCTGATACGCTCTTGCTGACAGGGAGTCCAATGGCATCGGCGCCTTTCTGGGTTGCCTTGGTGTGCCAATTGATCATCGTTACAGGGTACTTCTGGTTCTATCGCAAGGAACAACTATGTGAGCATTCACTTGACCAGTCACCCGCGCCTCGCTGATGCACGGTTTACTAGCGCGTCCATGAAAACATTGGCTTCCATCACGAAGACATTTGCAGTATCCTCTATACATATAGATTGTTGTTCGCATAAAAAAGTATAGGCTGACTCAACAGGGCTCTGGTTTATTTTTTGTTTCATTCCTCACTCTCGGTTATAACAGTTCTTTAGGTTCGGGGACTCTGTAGACACCTGTACTAGCACAACCGCTGATTCGGCACGTTCCTTTCTATTTTGCATACCCAGACAGACAGACAGACAGACGGACGGACTCGCCCCATACTATAGTTGGCCCCACTATCTTTTGTTTCTCTGGCATGATGGACGCTTGCATTATTACATCTATTTACCCCGACTTCTAGGCTCCTTGTTATCGTGATAGCGGTGCCGGGGCGTAGCGAGGTATGGTCCGAATGGAATTCGGACATATAGTAAGGCAACGAATAATGTGGGGGATACTGTAAATGACATATTTGTGGTATCTTTGCAGACAGGAATGCGAGGACAGCCACGAGACGCAGGGGTGCGGACGAGATACGATCTCCGCGGAACACGAGTAGCATGCCCCGAATATCGATTCAGTAAATGAGGATGGGGTTCAAGTGAATTGGCATTAAGCTTAAGTTAGCGGCAGGACGATGGCCAGAAGCAACAGCACGCCGCAACAAGTGTATAGGATGAGGTGTGCGCCCCGGTCACGGTATGTCCAGGACGTATCATGTCATGCTTCTGGTGGTGATAGCATGGGCTTCACCGCATAGCGGCCGTGGAGGCTGAGCACGGTCCCGAGCCCTTGGTGGACCTCAACGAGGTACTCTTCAAGGGGATACTTCTCGCCGTCGATAGACAGGTAGCCCTCATCGTACAACGGTTTGACGCGGTATGCCTGCGCCTTGTAGTAATGGGCCTAGCGTACCGCTGTATCAGTGCGATGACTACAGTCTACGTTGTCGAATGGACCTACCGAGTCGCGCCAGAGGCCAGCGCCTTTCTCTGCTCCGTTCATAGCCATAATCAGGTCTAAGCGCGACATCTACAGGGACTTTTGGTGACTCCGGTTTGGGTGGAGGGTGCGTCGGGTGGACGTACCTCGTCTTGGACTACGATGTCAATTGTACCATCACTTGGCGCGGAAAGCGGGAATTGCATGAAGCCTCTGGAGCAAGCATGTCTATTAGCATGTGCGGAACCCATGGGAACGAAGCAGAGAATCTCACCGACTGACGTACGGACCCTTTCCGCTAAAAATATACAGGATAGGCTTCTCGATCGTAGTCCATTCCTTAGCATCCTTGAACGAGTAACGCATTGCAGGCAGCGACTCAGAATCAGAACGCGTTTGAGTGCTGAACAGTTCATCGGGTATCTTTGATAGGAGGACATTCATCGCGTCTGACATCTTTGATTTGTCCGTCTCTGGCTCTTTGATGGCTACGGAAATAGGGTATGTTCGGTTTGAAATCACTGGGTAACACAGCTGTCAAGTTGATAGACGAGCAAGTTCATAGATCAAGCTTACTTCCACGAAAGAACCCATAAGTGAAACGGTGGCTCCCCAGCCATCGCAAATGTTCGGTATTCAGGTCCAAGTCTGCCATGAGACCCAAAGTCTGGAACATGAAAGAGAAGGTTCGCTTGCCGCCTTGAAGGACTGAACACAGGTCGATATTCATGGGCCGGCCTACGAAGATTGATTAGGTAACAGTTATGAGGGCGTGTTGAACAAAGCGACCTTTAATAGCGGTCAACGTAGCAACAGCGACATCCAAGCCTTCCTAGTTCATCATAAGCATGGGACAACAGGGTAGCAGTTTGTACACACTTCTATCCCGTTGACGTTCAAACTCAATCCGTTCGCAGAGCCAGCGGGTATGGGGGATATAGGAATTTTGAATGCTTTCATAGGCTCCTTGTGAAAGGAGAAGCCGTTCACTAGCTCGTGTATAATTCCATCTCCCGACACGGCAATAATAGCATCATACTTGTCCAACTCAACCCCTCGAGCGATCTCTTCAGCATGTCCATTCCACTCGGTATCTGTGGGGCGGGTCAGTAGGATATAGCTCTTGTGGTACGGGCACACGGACGGGTCACTTCGAACGTGCATTTGGCAGCGTTGAGGATGGGCTCCACCTTCTTTGTATAAATTTGTTGGGCTTGTCCCTTGAGGCCGTGTATAACATGTCAATATGACCAGATAGCAAATCGACACTACTCACAGGACCTCCCACGGGATTGATAAGGACCAGGAAATGCTTCTGGAGCTTCTCTACACCTGGTAGCAGGCAGCGAAGGGGAACACTTGTTCAATGCAAGTGCAAATGGACAGATAGGCGAGAGAGAACCTTTGTACGCCGCTTTCATGAAGGCATCGACCCATTCTTCGGACTGGTTTCCTTCAGCGCCTATAACTTCCCCTGAGACTCCAATAAGGAGACAGCTGCTACTTCGTCGTCCCTTCTTTGCGATAACATAGATTTCTACAAGACGGTTTGTGAGGCTGGCCCATATGACGCGTTCCAAAGGGACTTCAAGCTTTGGCTTTCCTGTAAGACGTGGTTAAGACCTAGCGGCGCCAAATGCGAGCAGGGGCTTACGATGATTAGGACGCTTAACCACGAATGACGTGTATGTGAAGGAGAACGTGGCGGGCATGCCGTCTAGAATAACCTCCAATGCTGCTGTTGAGGTCATGGCAGGTCGCGACTTGGTGATACAGAGGTGGTGATACGGTAGCTGGATGCAGGAGGATGCCAGTGATAGCGGACCATTGCGGCCAAGAAGGCCGGTTGGATTACGCAGCAGCAACAGCATTTACTCACGATCAGACTCAAAAACATGCTACTCGTTCACACTTGATGTATATTCCATTTCCACGACATTAGTTATCACCAAAAAATGTGTACACATGCTCCCTACGGTTTTTGCACTCACATACTGTACTTATACTACTTTTTTACTATCTACTTCCTGCTATAGACCTAGTTTTTGCATGTACATTGTGATACTCTATCTTTGGCATGATTTGGTTGTGGTATGACCTTGGTCTGGTTGTAGTCAGCATGGTCCATGGTGCACTTGTTGCTTATGTGCTACTGGCTTATCACCTGCTGCCATCTCAACATTAGCCATGGCTTAGCTAGCCACTGGTTGGCTATAGGCTACACAATGTGGGGGTGCAGCATCAGCTGCTTGGTTGTCAGCTATGGCTGTCCCTTGGCTCTGCCATCTCCTCCTCTCCCTTCTTCTCCCTTTGTTACACCTATGCACTGTTACACCTCCTTGTGCTCTTGTGCTCTTGTGCCCCTGCACCTGTGCCTTTAACTGTATCCTTGTGCCCCTGTGCCATCATGCCCTCAGCTGTGCAGTAGGGCTGCCTACTGTACCATATACATTATGGTACATGTATGGTGATGAGCATCATGTGAATGTAATGCCAGAAAATGACCATCAGTGACATCAGGCATCAGGTGAACACAGTGACATTAATGCTGATATGTGCTGTGCTGGGCTGAAGGGGAATAACAACCACAACCACAACAATTGCTGGAGGGTGTGAGTTGTTAGATTCTCTAGACACCAAGATAAAAGAGTTAGTAGTTAAGAATGATAAGCATGATAGTGTGATGTGACTGGGGTGACAAAAGGAAATGTGGCTTGAGCAACAAATGGGCAATATAATGTGATAAAGAGAATGCAATGTGATGTAAGGGAGAATGCAATAGAGAATGCAATGCAATGCAACACAATGGGGAATGCAATGCAATAATAGATGCAACCTATGAGGAATGCACACTTTCTTGATAATGTGACATGTGGAGGGAAGATCAGAATGTGCTTTCTGCAAATGGACTTGGACAGGGAGGAGAAGTCAAATTGTGGTGGGGGAAATCTATTTGTTCTGGCTGATGATGTGCCATTTAAATACAAGTCTAGCTCCAAGGCTGGAGCACAACAAAAAAAACGGAAAATTTACAATGTAGGGTTGATCATAGGAATATTTGCAATGAGGTGGGGTCTGGATGTGAACAAATGAAACATCATAGTATAATGGATGAGTGAAATAGGAAAAGTGCCAATCGCACCAAATGCTGACTTTGTGACTTGTGACTCCATGGACCATGTCTTGGCCTATACATCTTATCAATCCTGCTCCTCATTGGCTGAACCCAGTCCTATAGTCCAATGCCTAAACAAATGCACAGCTGTGGATGATTGTTGTGCATGGGACATTAATGTTGCTGTGTTTGCCTGATGTCGCTGATGGTTGTTTTCCAGCATTATGTGCATGTGATGCTCATCAGTGGATGTTGGCATTTATGAATCAGAAAGATTATATAGCTTACTGAAAACATATTTTTGATACTATCAATGGTATCCTCTCCCATCTTCACTATCCTCATTTGTATTGCAGTGTGGTGGGGAATGCAAAGGGGCTTGGATGAAGGATGATGTGCATACTGGAGCATTTTATGGAATGGCTGTTTGTCTACCTCATCAAATGGTTGGTTGCATGCAATGATCCATTCTGTGATGAGTTTATTGAATTCTTCCTGGATGAATTGACCCTACATACTTGGTGAGACCATAGCCAAATATATGATGATATTTGACTACTTACTGTCACTCACACTGCTTGTTGCTGTAGTACTTCTATAATATTCAATGATGTCCTTTTTAGTTTTGAAACATATTCCCCAGCTGCAGACACATTGAGTTTTGTGTGTCCAGATGCAATGTCAAGCTCCTCTGCAGTTGGAGGCTCAGGATGTGCTTTGAGTACTTCATACAGTCAGTACATAGCAGGAAAGTGGTTTTTGAGGTGCCCAACCAACCCTAGCCAGTGCATCAGTTGTAGTCTCTCTGATGACAATAAACATACCATTAAGGCTATATTTCATAGCTTTGGTAATGGTCAGAATTTTCCTTGCTCCATGGCAACATGTCAGGCCACTATCTTTCTCCTTCTGCTTTTCTCTGCATTTTTCCTATTTTTCTTATATTTCTATCATCATAGATCTTACAATTGCTCTTGATCTATCAAAGTGATTCTCACGGTTATGTATTCTATTTGTTTGTTGTTATTGGCTGATGATGTGCCAGTCATCTGATCTCTGATTGGCCTGTTCTATCTTTAGTTATGACTCATTTTATCACCCTTGCTGCAGATGCTCACTCATCCTTCCCACACCTGCTGCAGAATATCACCAATCATTCCCACAGTTACTGTGGAGCCCCAGTCAGCACTTACGTGTCCCCTCTATTATTAGATATGTTGACAACAAGCCATGTGCTGAGGAGAACTTGAGAGTTCTTATTTGTACATGTAGTGTCTGCCTAGTTATGTAGTACTGCACTGACTGCTAAGAGCAGCCTATTGAATGGTCTTAGGGAATATCTATAATGTTACTCCTGGTAACCTGGGTTTGGATTTGGGCTTGATGAATGTAATAGAAGTTCCTGATGATGATGAGGATTGGGATCAACAAGATAGTGACGAGGATGATTCCACCGATGACGATTCAAGGATCCAGAGTGATAAGCGTAAGATGTCTTTAGTGACGTTTAGTGACTTAGAGGTCTTAGACTTAGTTCTTTAGAGAATGAAGCGAGTTTTGTAATGAGCTTAGATCAAGTGCAGTATAAGGAGAATCCCTAGATTGCAAAGTTGACAAGACTGGAGTCCTAAGTATAGTAAGGTTGCGCAGTAAAGCACAGTAAGTTGCATCCATGTGATATAAGTGGCTCAGCCACAAGTGTGAAATGAACATATGATAAACAAAGGTAAATAAGAGCAAGAAAAGGGAGTCCTTGCTGATTGTATAATAATAGTCCTTAGCAAGTAAATGTTATAATAAATAAAGAAAGATAAAGAGAAAAAGATAAGTCTTATTATAGTACCTGGAGCTAAGCTCACACTTAAGTATGTAAATACTTAAGTACTATAAAAGAGAAAAGAAATGAGTCCTTACTATAAGTAGGAGCTAAGCTCACTGCTGTAGTTAATACTACACTTATAGTAAGTAAAATATAAGAAAGAAAAAAGAAAAGAAAAAAGAAAACCGTTACGAGGTGCCAAAGCAAGTGCCTCGTAACACTGACCATATGTACAAATATATATGAGTATGTGTGTGTGTGTGTGTGTGTGTGTGTTCAGCATGATCAAAGAGGAAGGAGGATGTTAGTCATCATCAGCATATTGTCAACACCCCCCCATGCTGGGCATACACTCCACAAGACCAAGTCCAGAGCAATGGGAAGAGAAGAGAGGAAAAGATAAAGGTTTAGTAAGAATGTCTGCAGTAATCAATGAGGAAGGGAGGTGATGTACAGTGATATCATGAGATGAAAGGCACTCATGAATGTAATGATGATGTATGTCAATGTGTTTGGTACCACAGGTGATGATGGGATTGGTAGTGATGTTGATAGAGCCCTTGTTATCACCAAATATGAGTAGGGGAGAAGAAAAACCAAAACCAATCTCTTTGAGCAGAGACTGCAGCCACATGCCTTGTGCAGCTGCCTGTGACAGTGACATGTACTCAGCTTTGGTAGAGGAGAGTGAGACTGTATGCTGTTTGCATGATGACCAAGCAATTGCTCCACCACCAAGGAGGAATGCATATGCTCCAATCGACTTCCTGTCATCTCTGTCTGCTGCCCAGTCAGAATCAGAGTACCCAACAACTCCTGCTCCTTCATCTCCACCATACTGCAGATGATAGTGAAGAGACCCTTTGAGGTAATGCAGGATGTGTTAAGCTGAGGAAAGGTGCTGTGGTGATGGGTTCGTCAAGAACTGAGATAGCTTCATGACACCAAAGGAGATATGTCTGGTTGGGAGACAATTGCAGCATATAACAGGGAACCAATGAGCTGCTGGTATTCTGCATGAAGGGAAGCAGTTGCAGAGTAAGTTTGATCTGCAGTGATGAGGTTGATACCAGGAGGAAGAGGTGTAGTAGTGGGGTTGCAATCATCCAGTTGGAACCACTCTAGGAGGTCAATGATGTAAGACATTTGGTCAATTTCAAGAACATGTTTGGAACAATCTTGTGTGACATGAAGACCAAGGTATGATTTAATTTCCCCAAGGTCTGTCATTTGAAACAGAGTCTTCAGCATTGCTTTACATTGTTCTACCTCTTCAAGCAATCCTCCAAGGATAGTGATGTTGTCCACATATAGCATGATGATGAGAAGTTTGGGGGAGTTGGTTGAGATGTAAATACTGGAATCTGAGAATGTGCAAGTGAAGGAGAGGCTGAGAAGTGAGCTGTGCATTTTGTGATGCCATTGCTGTGATGCTTGCTTCAAACCATAGATGGCTTTAGTTAGATGACAGACCTTCCCTTCTGTTCCAGGGATGATGAAGCCTTGGGGTTGCTCCATATGGATTTCTTCATCTAAGTTGCCATTTAGAAAGGCAGATTTGACATCCATAGAGTGTACTTCCCAGTCTTCCAATGCAGCAATGGCTAAGAGGGTTTGTAGTGACTCAAAACATGCAACTGGTGAGAATGTTTCAGAGTAGTCAATGCCATGGACTTGTGTATAACCCTTGGCTACTAGTCATGCCTTGAAACGACCATCCACTTTCTGTTTGAAGACCCACTTGTTTCCTACTAGGTTGTGTCCTGGCAGTGGATCAACCAGTTTCCATGTGTGTAGGTCATGTAGTGAATGGAGTTCTTCTTCACAAGTGGCTTTCCAGAGCTTAGCTTCTGGTGCAGCTAGAGCTTGTTTGAGTGTAAGCAGGTCACATGATGCAGCATGAGAAAGGATGGATGAGAGTGAGGGACTGGCCTGAGGCATGGCAAAGATGTCATCATTGCTTCCAGACCCCCCTGCACTGAGAATGTTGATGAACTCCCTTGGTCCATACACACTATCATGGAAGCAGTCAGGATGATGTGCAAGCCACTGAGACTGGCACACAGCAGGGACATCATCACGAATGGAGTCAGAGCAAGTGCACTGAGGAGCAGGGAAGTGGCAAGCAGCAGGTATGCTGTCATGAACAGCATCAGAGCAAGCCTGCTGATGAGCAGGTGAGTGGCAGCCATGCCAGCAAGGAGCCGGGAGAGTCAGTAGGTCATTGGAGCATGCAGCATGATGCATGTGAGGGCATACTGGCACATCAACAGGCATTGAAGTCCTGGGAGGAGTCACTGGCCCAGTGGGCACAGCAGGACCCATGATGGGACTTGGTGCAGGAGGTACTGCAGTAGGTGAGTCATCCATTTCTGGGGCAACATGAGGCAGAGAGGGCACAATGGGAGGCAGCATGATGGGAGGGGCTGGGTCATCAACAAGACAAGCAACAGGCTGTCTGCCAGCATCATGGAGTGGGACAGAAGGAGGTCTTGGAGTGTCAAGGCCAGGATTGTTGTTGGAGTCATCTGAGGAGTAGCCATCAGAATCCCCATTGGGCAATGGTGGTGGAGGAGCAGGCAGTGGAAACAGATCCAGGACAGTCAGATTCTGTTGTGCTACCAGCACTGGGAAAATGGTTTCCTCAAAGATGGTGTCCTGACTGACAATGGTCTGGTGAGCAGTCTTATCCCAGAAGACTCAGCCTTTGGTGCTGGACTTGTAACCAACAAAAAGGAGAGGCTGAGAACATGCAGCAAGTTTTGAGTGCTGGTGGTCAGGTATACGCTGATATGTGCTGTACTGGGCTGAAGGGTAAAAACAAACCACAACTACAGCAATCATTGGAGGGTGTGAGCTGTAATGTTCTCTAGACACCAAAGTAGAGAGGGTTAGTAGTTAAAGGTGATTAGCGCGATAGTGTGACTCAACTAGAGCAACAAGGGGAATGTGACTTGGGTAACAAACAGGTGATCTGATGCAATAAGGAGAATGCAATGTGGTGCAAGGGAGAGCACAATAGAGAATCCAATGCAATGGAGACAAAACACAACACAGTAGAGAATCCAATGCAGCACAACGCAATAGAGAACACAATGCAATAATAGCCGCAACTTATGAGGAATGCACACTTTTCTTGATAATAAGACACACGGAGGGAAGATCAAAATGTTGTTGATGATTGGTGCTAAGAGTGGCCTATTGGACGGTCTTAGGGAAGGTCTAGAATGTTACTCCTGGTAACCAAGGTTTGGATGTTGGCTTGATGAACGTAATAGAGATTCTGAATGACGATGAAGAGTGGGATTAATGATATAGTTATGAGGATGATTCCACCGATAACGATACAAAGATCCAGTTTGACTTAGTGTAAGAGGTCTTTTAGTAACTTTAGAGTTCTTAGACTTAGTTCAGGGATGTGAAGTGAGTGATTAATGAGCTTAGGTCAAGCGCAGTATAAGGAGAATCCCTAGATTGCGAAGTTGACAAGACTGGGGTTTAAGACCGCCAGTTTGTCAACTATTTATACAAAACTAGTGATCTAAGTATAGTAAGGTTGCGCAGTATTGTGCAGTAAGTAAACGGTAATGCGCAGTAATGTGCAGTAAATACGTGTCCATGTGATATAAGTGGTTTGGCCACAAACGCGAAATGAACATGAGATAAACAAAGGTAAATAAAGGCGAGGAAAATGAGTCCTTGCTAATTGTATAGTAATAGTCCTTAGCAAGTAAAATGTTATAATAAATAAAGAAAGATAAAAGGAAAAGATAAGTCTTAGTATAGTATTTGGAGCTAAGCTCACACTCAAGTATGTAAATACTTAAGTACCATAAAAAGAGAAAAGAAAAGATAGTCCTTACTAAGTAAAGTGGAGCTAAGCTCACACTTGTAGTAATAATACTACACTTTACTAGTAAGTAAGAAAAGAAAAAAAGAAAAAAAGAAACCATTACGAGGTGCCAAAGCAAGTGCCTCGTAACAATTGGTATGCACACCTATATTTTGTTTGGCTCAGCCTGCAATACCCACACATGCAATACTTCTTACAAACCACACACATATGTTGATACATCAGACAAACTCATCACATCCCCGAAGCATCTCACTCCACCCACAACTCTGGGACAACACATGTCCCTCCCACTTTAGTAGCTGTTGTACTCTACTTACATTCTCTGCTACAACCTTACTATACCTTACTACATAAGATGGGCACTCTATGCTACTCCCTCCTCAGACATCTTGCACACTGTCTGAGTGAGTACTCCTCTACCCACATCTTATTTCTCTTCTCACTTCACCTGCAGCATCTCTTACTATCATGCCATGGTGCCTACTGCACTCATGTCTACTACCTCTGCTGCAGGTTAGCATACTCCCCTCAGATGTCTTGCACACCATCTGACATCTCTTACTATTGCACCATGGTGCCTACTGCACTCATGTCTACTACCTCCACTGCAGATTTATCTCCTGTCCTTCCCTTAATTGGGAACGGGCTGTCTACCATAACTACAATTACAATCATCTTCATTGCCTGCTCATACCTGTGCAAACAAATGTGCTTTTCGATTATGGACTCAGATGGGGAGGAGAGGTCAAATCATGAGTAGGGGCTCCCCTCATTTTCAACGGACAATGTGCTATCTAAATACAAGTCTAGCTCCAAGGCTGGAGCACAACAAATCACAACAGAAAATTTACAGTGCAGGGGTAGATCATAGGGATATTTGAAATGAATGGAGTCTGGACATGAGCAAATAAAGTATCATACTATAGTGGATGAGCAAAAGTGGAATAGTATTGATCACACCAAGTGCTGACTTCACGACTCATGCCTCCATGGTTACTTTGACTGGTCCAGACCATGCCTTGGCCTATTCATCCTATCCCTTGTCAGCTGACCTGGTATTGTTTTCTGATGCCTATGCAAATGAGAGATTAATGTGACTGTGGATGATTGTCATGTGCAGTGTGTTAATGTCACTGTGTTCACCTGATGTCACTGATGGTCATTTTCCACCATTACGTGTGTGTGACACTCATCAACACACCCAGCCATGACAGCCAAAAATGCAGAGGTGGGAGACATTGGGTGCAGTCAGCCCAGGTGCTTGGCAGGTGATAAGTTGTAGATGTGGGCTGTGGTATGTATGGCATATTCCCAAAAACCAGGAGAGAGGCTGGCTTGATGCAACATGGACAGCACCCTGTCGAGAAGTGAACAGTTCCAATGCTCAGCATGGCCATTCTGCTGTGGGGAGTAGGGTACAGTTAACTGGTGTGTGATTCCTTGACCGGTGAGCAGGGCAGTGGTTACACCACTAATGTATTCACCACCATGGTCCATTGATGAGCATCATGCACACATAACACCAGAAAACAACCATCAGCAACACCAAGCAAACACAGCGATATAAATGCACCACATGCTGATATATGCTGTGCCAGGCTGAAGGGAGAAATCAACCACAACCACAACCACAACAATGCTGGAGGGTGCGAGTCGTAAGGTTCTCTAGACACCAAGGAAAAGGGAGTTTTAGTAGTTAAGCATGATAGCATGATGTGATTAGGGTGACAGAAAGGAATGCAATTCCCGTTGATGTGTACTGGGTGTGTATAAGAGAGGAATCTAAAATCACAACCACAGTAAATGCTGAAGGGTGTGAGCCATAAGATCCCCTAGACACCAATAGAGAGAGAGTTAGTAGATTAGGGCAAGATATGCGATAACACAACATGACCGGGCGACAATATAGAGATACAGCAGAAACACGGCATGACAATGACAATGATGAAGACTTGTAATGCAATGCAATAGAGAACACAATGCAGTGGGGAACGCAATGCAATAGAGGACACAACACAGTGGAGAACACAACGCAATAGAGAACGTGATGGAGAACATGATAGACACTCAGTGAAATTGATAGCACAACTTATGGGGTGTGCACTTTCATTCTGAGACTCGGACAGGAGAAAGGAAAACAAATCATGGGCAGGAGAAATCTAGGTGTTTTCGACGGACAATGCGCTATCTAAATACAAGCCTAGCTCCAAGACTGGGGCACAACAAAACACAACAGAAAATTTACAGTGTAGGGTCGATCATAGGGATATTTGAAATGAAGTGGAGTCTGTATGTGATGGTGAGCATCACGTGCACGTAATGCTGGAAAACGACCATCAGCGACATCAGGCGAACACAGCGACATTAATGCACTGCACGTGAAAATCATCCACAGTTGCTATAATTGTGCATTCATGCAGGCATCAGAAAACAATACCAGGTCGGCTGATGAGGGATAGGACGAATAGGCCAAGGCATGGTCTAGACCCACCAAAGTAACCATGGAGGTACAAGTCATGAAGTCAGCATTTGGTGCGATCGGCGCTATTCCTCTTTTGCTCATCCACTATAGTATGATACTTTATTCACTCGCATACAGACTCCACTTCATTTCAAATATCCCTATGATCGACCCTACACTGTAAATTTTCTGTTGTGTTTTGTTGTGCTCCAGTCTTGGAGCTAGGCTTGTATTTAGATAGCGCATCATCTGTTGAAATGACCAGATTCCCCCCACCCTTGATTTGACTTCTTCTCCTGTCTGAGTCGATAATCAAAAAGTGAGTATCAACCTTCCCTCCACGTGTCTTATTATCAAGAAAAGTGCGTGTTCCCCATAAGTCATGTTTATCATTGTATTGCATAGCATTCTCCATTGCGTTCTCCATTGTGTTCTCCATTGCGTTCTCCATTGTGTTCTCCATTGCGTTGCGCTGCGTTGCGTTCTCTACTGTGTCACATTTTGTTTCCACTACATTGGATTCTCTATTGTGCTCTCTATTGCATCATTTTGCATCCATCTTATCGTGTCATATCATCGGTTTATTACCCAAGTTGCGTTCCTCTAGTAGCTCTAGTCGAATCACACTATCGCCCTTATTGCCCTTAACTACTAATACTCTCTACTTTGGTGTCTAGGGAACTTTACGGCTCGCACCCTCCAGCAATTGCTGTGGTTGTGGTTACTTTCCCCTTTCAGCCTGGCACAGCACATATCAGTGAGTGAATAAAGTATCATACTATAGCAGATGAGCAAAAAAGGAATAGCGCCGATCGCACCAAATGCTGACTTCATGACTTGTGCCTCCATGGTTACTTTGGTGGGTCTAGACCATGCCTTGGCCTATTCGTCCTATCCCTCATTGGCTGACCCGGTATTGTTTTCCGATGCCTGCGTGAATGCGCGATTATAGCGACTGCGGATGATTTTCACATGCAGTGTGTTAATGTCGCTGTGTTTGCCTGATGTCGCTAATGGTTGTTTTTCCGGCATTATATGCGCATGATGCTCATCACCGTAACAGACAGGCGATATGGCGAGATAAGGGGAACGCAACGAAATGGAGAATTGACACAATGCAATGGAGAATGCAACTTGAGGGAGGACACAATAAAGAACACAATGCAATGGAGAACACAATGGATGCAATGCAATGGAGAATGCAATAAAGGACACAATGCAATGGAGAAGGCAGCACAAAATAGACGTGACCTATGAAGAATGTGCTATTTCCTTGCAAATGTGGAAATGTGGAGGGAAGGTTTGGGTGTGCTTTTTCACTTGTAATTTGGATGGAGAGGGGAAGTGAAATTGTGGGCCCAGGAACTCTCCCCCTTTTCGACAGATGATGCACTATCTAAATACAAGCCTAGCTCCAAGACTGGAGCACAACAAAACACAACAGAAAATTTACAGTGTAGGGTTGATCATAGGGATATTCGAAATGAAGTGGAGTCTGGATGCGAGCAAATAAAGTATCATACTATAGCAGATGAGCAAAAGAGGAATAGTGCCAATCACACCAAATGCTGACTTTGTGACTCATGCCTCCATGGTTACTTTGGTGGGTCTAGACCATGCCTTGGCCTATTCATCCTATCCCTCATCGGCTGACCCAGTATCATTTTCTGACACCTGTGTGAATGAGTGATTACTGCGACTGTGGATGATTGTCGCATGCAGTGCGTTAATGTCGCTGTGTTTGCCTAATATCACTGATTGTCATTTTCTGGTGTTATGTGTGTGTGGTGCTCATCAATGCAACATTCATCCATAGTCACATCAATTGTGCATTTGTTTAGGCATTGGACTGTAGGACTGGCTTTGGCCAATGAGGAGCAGGATTAATAAGCTGTATAGGCCGAGATGCAGTCCATGGAGTCACAAGTCATGAAGTCAGCATTTGGTGCAATTGATGCTTTTCCCTTTTTGCTCAGCCATTCTAGTATGATACTTTACTTGTCATGTCTAGACTCCTCATTTCCAATACTCCCTATGATTGACCCTACACTGTAAATTTTCTGTTTTGTTTTGTTGTGCTCCAGTCTTGGAGCTAGACTTGTATTTAAATGGCATGTTGTCTGTCAGAAAGAAAGAGATTTCCCCTGCCCACAATTTGTTTTCCCCTCTCCTGTCTGAGTCTTAAGGCGAAAGTGTGCACTCCATAAGTCATGTTATCAATTTTGCTGAGTGTCTATCATGTTGCATCATGTTCTCTATTATGTTGCATTCTCCTTCATTGCATTCTCCATTGTGTTGCATTCTCTGTCACATTCTGCATTGCATTCTCTATTGTGTTGTGTTGTGTTATGGGTCTCCATCATTGCCATTGTCATGCTGTGTTTCCATCATATCTCAGTATTGTTGCCCAGTCACATTGCGTTATCACATCTCTTGCCCTAATCTACTAACTCTCTTTCTATTGGTGTCTAGGGGATCTTACGGCTTGCACCCTTCAGCATCTGCTGTGGTTGTGATTGTAGATTCCTCTCTTATACACCCACAGTATACATCACCATATGTAGGATCTTTGGCCAATGACCAAAGAGAGTATGGACATGTGCGAGGAAGTGGGTGAGTGCTTTGGATAGTTGATCCTTTTGGCAAAGGGGATAAATGACACCAAAACCTGAAAAGTCATCAATGAAGGTGGCAATGTAGGCATTACCAGCACCTATGGAAGCCATGCCAACAGGCCCAATCAGGTCAGAGTGGACAAGACCAAGCACTTTGGTGGCATGACTCTGGGAGAGATGAAAAGAAGACTGGGGAAACTCCCCCTGAAGGCATCCAGTGCAAGGACTCAATGGAGACTGAGAGGATGGTGGGTCAAACCTGGAGAGCTGAGATGGTTTGATATGTGAGACAATGGCTTTGGAAAGGTGACCAAGCCATTCATGCCAGAGTTGTACAGAGGGGGAAGCAAGGGCATGGAGGCTGTGTGCAGGTGACAGGTCTATCCAGTAAGTCCCATCTTGGAGGTGGCCTATGCTAAATGTCTGACCATCTTTGGAGATAGTGCAGGTTCCACCTTGGTAAGTGATGTAAAACCCAAGAATATCAAGTTTGCTGACACTTAAGAACTGGCCAGAGGTATCAGGGATATGCAAGACATTGGAGAGGGAGAGTGTGACAGTTCATCTGGTTCATAAGACATGTTGATGAATACAGGTTCCTTTCCCCTGACATGTGATGGTGGATCCATCACCAATGATTACTGAATGAAAGAGGGTATTGTCATAGAAAGTCAGGTGATTTTTGTGTGGAGTGATGTAGTCCATGCAACCAGAATCCAACATCCAGTAGTTGGAGTTGGTACTGTGTGAGGATGCAGGAGATGAGGAGGATATAGTGTGGATACCAGAGGTTGTTCTGTCATGGTTTTGGTCTGGATTATTTCTCCTATTTGACACAGTTGGGAGGATCTTCACAATGATGTACCATATCCAGAAAAAGATGAGAGTGGCCTGTGCTGAATGCATCTTTTGCCAATGAGTAGATGAGTTGTTGAGGATGATGCAGAGAGTTGGAATGGAGGTTGAGTGAGAAGGAAATACAAGTGAGATAAGAATGAGAATGGAGTAGGAGTAGATGCAGATGACCTGGGCAGGGCCCATAACCTGTTGATGACAGGCCATGTGCAGAGGAGAACTTGAGAGTTCTTATTTGTACATGTAGTGTCTGCCTAGTTATGTAGTACTGCACTGACCATATGTATGAATATATATGAGTATATATATATATATAT